>APFE030227896.1:30320-93603 GCA_000404065.3 Pinus taeda
CCAGTTCAAGCCCTAACTCCTTATATCCCGACCTTGTTGGGGACATGCAAAGAAAAACAGAGAAAAAATAGACCGCTCTGATACCACTGATCCGGATTTAAACAGGAACGCAACAAATTACCAAGATAACCATATACACAAAGATGCAGCGGAAATAATACTTCATTTCATTAATGGAAAATACTGAAACATGCTTACAATTAGAAATGGAAATAAACTAGCTAGGCGATGGTAGCTTATCTCTGAGAAGAGATGTGATGGCTACATGCCTCTGAACTGTGTTACAATGACGCTCGAAGGCCTATTTATTGTTGAGAAACAATGAAAAACCCTTCAAATTCCAAAACCTAACCCTAGGAGATGAAACGCTAAACTGTGGGCCTCGTTTGGGGGTAAGTTGGTACATCAACTTCCCGAGGTCGTAACTTTAGCATATGATCTCCGTTTGACGCGTACAATAGCTTATTAGAAAGATCTTTTCGAGCACTATCATTGTTGGAACAGGCAACATCAGTCCATTGCATGGACCCATGTTGCCCCTGGATTCCCCAAAAAACGTCGTTTAGGGCCTCAAAACGGCTCTGGAAGTTCAGGACCCGAAAAACTGCTAAAAATAGTAAGTTGTACTACAATTAAGGAAACTAAAAATGCTGAGGAAGAAAATGGTGGGGGTCCAGGTGGACTTGGCAGGTGGCCACCAATATCCACCTGGATCACAAAGGCATTAGAACTCTAAATAATCTATACATATTTGAAGAAGGAGAACAACAATGTTATTTGAGCAAGAATGATGAACACTAGTTATGGAATCGGAGGTTGGGGCATCTAAGCTTTTCACAAATAAGGAAAGCATGCAAATACCAAGCAATTCGTGGTCTTCTGGACATCAAAATTCCAGACAACACCATATGCAAATCATGTCAGTTTGGTAAGCAAACCAGAACTAATTTCCCTGAGAAGGAAGGATCAACTAGCAAGCCTCTTGAGCTAGTCCATACAGATGTATGTGGTCCATTTAGGACAAGGTCACCTCAAGGAGAAGAATACTTTATATTATTCATTGACGACTTCTCCAGGATGGTTTAGTTAGGACTTATGAAGCACAAGGACGAAGCATTCGAAAAATTCCAATCCTTCAAAGCCCTGGTTGAAAATGAATCAGATTACAAAATTAAGTGCCTCAGGTCAGACAGAGGTGGGGAGTTTACCTCAAATAAATTTTTCGATTTTTGTGAAGAACATGGAATAAGAACGGAATTCTCTATAGCTAGGACTCCTCAGCAAAATGGAGTGGTGGAAAGGATGAACAGAGTAGTCCAACAAATGGCTCGTGCTATGCTTGATGAGTCTGGAACTCCCACAACCTTCTGGGGTGAAGCTGCATATGCTGCGGTTGTTATTCTCAACAAAACAAATGTCCAAGTGAACAACACTAAAACTCCGCATGAGCTCTAGTATGGTGAGACTCCTTCGGTAAAGCATTTCAAAATTTTTGGGAGCAAATGTTATATTAAGAATACTGATGAACAGCTTGGCAAACTTGAACCTAGAGCTGATGAAGGCATTCTCCTTGGTTATTCTCCCCACAAAAAAGCATATAAGTGTTATAATAAAAGACAGAAGAATTGTTGACAACATTCATGTAGTGGTTGATGAAAAAGGATACATTCCTAGGCAAGTAAATCATGAAGATATCGAAGAGGATGAAGACTACTCTCCAAATCAGACTGATGATGAAGAAGAGAACCATGAAGAAGAAACCCATGAGGAGCTAGAGGAACAGATAAGGATAGAAGAAAAGACTCCTTCTAGGTATGTTCAAAATAATCATCCTGAATCACAAATTTTGGCGCAAAAGGAGGCTGGCATACAAACAAGAAGAACAATTGCAGAAGCTTCAAGCTATTTGGCATTACTCTCCTCCACTGAACCACAAAATGTAAGAGAAGCTTGCAAGGATGAATGCTGGGTCAAGGCAATGGATGAAGAACTTGAACAAATCGAAAAGAACAACAGTTGGGAGTTGGTTGCTAGACCAAAAGATAAAAATGTCATAGGAACAAAATGGATCTTTAAGAACAAATTGAATGAAAACGGGGAGGTTATTAGAAACAAGGCTAGACTTGTTTGCAAAGGGTATGGTCAACAAGAAGGAATAGATTTTGAAGAAACTTTTGCTCCTGTTGCTAGACTTGAAGCCATCTGAATGTTCCTTGCTCTCTCAATTTTTCAAAAGTTCAAAGTATTTCAAATGGACGTGAAATCAGCCTTTCTGAATGGAGACCTAGAAGAAGTTTACATTGAGCAACCAGATGGGTTCATTCTTGGAAATGATCCAAATCTTGTATGCAGACCAAAAAAGGCTCTCTATGGTCTTAAACAGGCTCCAAGGGCTTGGTACTATCATTTAGACAAATATCTTCATCAACAAGGTTTTCCAAAAGGATCAGCAGATAGCAACCTTTATATAAAAATTGAAAATAACGAATTGCTAATACTTGTTGTGTATGTAGATGACATTATCTTTGACAGTAATGAAGAAGCTATGAGTCAAAGCTTTGCCTTGGTGATGCAGAAAGAATTCGAAATGTCTTTGCTAGGAGAACTGACATACTTTCTTGGATTGCAAATCCAACAAAATGAAGGCGGTATCTTCTTGTCTCAAACCAAATACCTCAAGCAGATTTAGAAGAAGTATGGCATGGAAGATTCAAAACCAGTATGTACCCCTATGGTTACAGGATGTAGTCTCAGTGCAAATGATGAAACAGCAACAATGCATAAACTGACCTATAGATCCATGATTGGAAGTCTACTTTATTTGACAAGTACCTGACTAGACATCATACATGGAGTGGGAATAGTTGGAAGATTTCAGGCAAATCCTAAGGAAACTCATCTTCAGGTAGTAAAGAGAATTTTCAAGTATCTTCAAGGAACTCAAAACTATGGCTTATGGTATCCTAGAGATACATATCTCACTCTTCATTCTTATACAGATGCAGATTGGGTGGGTAGCATGGATGACAGAAAGAGCACAAGTGGTGGTGTATTCTTTATGGGTTCTAGATTAGTATCTTGTTTCAGCAAGAAACAGAGTTCGATTGCTTTATCTACAGCTGAAGCAGAATATGTGGCAGCTGCATCTTGCTACACTCAACTCCTTTGGATGATGCAAACCTTGCAGGATTTTCAGATCACTTGTACACCACCGATCTCCATCTTATGTGATAATACAAGTGCAATTAGCATTTCAAAGAACCCATTCATGCATTCAAAGACCAAGCACATACCGATCAAGTATCGCTTTCTCCGGGAACAAGTATTGGAACAAAAGGTCAAATTGGAGTATGTTCCTTCTAAGGAACAAGTTGCTGATATTCTCACAAAACAACTGCCCAGGGAAACCTTTGAATATCTCAGACAAAAGCTGGGAGTAGTTGATGCATCATCTTGCTATTAAACTTGTCTGTTTCAGAGAAAAAGGAGCGTACACGAGTTTCCTGAGGAGGATCCGTGTACATACGTTTGTTGCTGCAAAGAAAGTCGTGTATATGGAGGCTTGATGAATATCAGAAGGGACAGGCTCTGGTTGGAAGCTGTCTGATATGGGTCTGAAAGAGACCATCTAGCACTGGTTCAAGGGGAGCAGATAAACTTCTAAAGATGCATTGCTGGCATTGTCTTAGAAGCTTATGGTTCTTGTTCACAGCTGTTGTTGGTGGAACAAGTGCAGAGGGAGAATAGAAGGAAATCATGGTTGCTGAGCTAAATGATGATTAATAGATGACTTTCATAAGTATTGCTCTACATATTTTGTCTCTATGTCATGTATCTTTTTTTTATGGTGTCAAGGTCATGTAACAACCTATTTTGGTTTCCCCACTATGCTTGGGATGAAGATGTAATGTACTTGGTTGTCATATGTAATTTTCTGATCTATCCCCACTTGGTTGGGTGGATGATCCCCACGTGGTTGGGTGATGGATGTATGTATTGAGTCTTGTGGTGATAGGAAGGTCTTTTATGATGTATATGTCATGGTTCATTTTGAAGAACATCTTTTGCAGATCTTGCCTACAATCAGGGGGAGCATGGTCAGCACAGTAGGGCAGAGATTTCAGCATGTACTCAGGGGGAGCACAACCCTTTGCCCTTGATGACAAAGGGGGAGAATGAAAGAGGATCTTGGTGTTGCCATCAAGTCCAAAGGGGGAGATTGTTGGCATTATGGCATAGGTTTGATGCTATGGCTCTAGTGTTGTCCTTGATGGCAACTCAACTTGGTGACAAATCTCAGTTCAGGCACCCAGAAAGAAGAAAAAATCATATACGCAGGTTCATCTAGACGAAGACGCGTACACACAGGGGTTATACGTTACAAAAGCGCGTATATGTTGGGGAACTTACTTTTGGTCCATGGTGGTTAGTTCTTGGGATTTGAACCTGTTGTTTTGGACCATGGAATCTTGTCAAATGTGTTGATCCCTAGTTTTGGGTTCATGGTATTGAAATGTTATGGTTTTGGACCATGGTATTGTGGAAGGCCTAAGACTATAAAAGAGGAAGGAGATCATGTCGCAAAGGAGGATCTGAATTATCATTGAATATCTGAAAAAGTGGTAAATCTCAATGCTGGTAATTGGGTTATGGTGCAGATATGGATATGAATAAAAGAGGAACCTTAGCGCAAAGAAGAAGGATAAGTTCTATTGATGGGTCATAATCTTTAAGCTTGAAATATAGTATCTTTATATGATTTTGGCCTGTTATATGTGGCGCTTGCTTGATCTATAACACTCATAATCTAGGTTCATTAGTGTTTTTGAATATCTGAAAGAGCGAATTATCCTTTATAGATCTGTACGCAGGTTCAGTGAAGTGAAGCCACGTATAGACGCTGGTTTAGTGAATGAAAACAGCGTATACGCAGGTTGTTCCAAACACAGAAGCGTATGCACGCATGTTGCAGGTTATTGAAATAGCGTATATACTTTAAGTTGTGATCTAGCTGCTTCTGTTTATTGCTACTGTGTTCTGGGTTCAGCGTTTGGTGTGTGGTTTCTGGTACTGTGTTTTGGGTACAGCTGTCAAAGAAGTATCTACTTGATTCAGATCTAATTGATGGAAAGGAGATTGGTTGATTCTTGATGATTTATTGATGTTCATGGATCCAGTCTGAAAATTTATGAAACGTGGTCCCTAGAAGAAAGAGAAGGTTGTATCCTTCTGTAGGCCAGCACCTACGTACTAGTATCTTGGCTAGTGCAAGAGCTAACAGGGGTTGTAGCTCCCTTCCAGGAGAAGCTAGAGAACGAGAGAGGGTTGTAGCTCTCTGCAGGTTGCAGCTTGTGTACTAGTAAAGGACTGCACCAGTACATTGTAAAAGAAGTTTCTAATTTAAAAAGAAGATAGAGACGAATTGCAGCAGGTGGTTTTCACCCACATTGGGTTTCCACCTTATATCTTGTGTTCTTGTGCGTGATTGTCTTTTTGTTCTATTTTACTGTATTTGGTTACTGGTTATTTGATTATGCAACACAGATTAACAATCATCATCAGAAAGATAAAGTAAATTAAGAGTTTGCTTTGTATATGCAGTTTTCCTTCTGCATAGTTGCGTATATACGCGGGTTTAACTAACTGAAGTAGTGTATATCATTTGTTTTTGAAAAGGAATATTTGACTTGATAACACTGATTCACCCGCCCTCTTAGTATTATTTCCAACATCTAGTCCCACTAAGACGGGTAGCTATCTTAGAAACAAACATATTAAAGTTACTTTCATTTTCCTTTACGAGAATTAGATAGGAGAGGAGCAAAGAATACCAACCTCAATCTTTCACTTGGTTCTCTGTTTGTTCCTTCTCCTCTTTGACGGATCTTTGCCACTCCTCCCTTGACTGCTCCGCTTCAAAGAGTACCTATAAAGTCAAAGCAGCATAATACCTTCAAAGTGCAGAGATCTATAAGCAATATAGGACCAGATATATATTGACCATACAAATTCATATATTAGCAAACATATAAGAATGCGGAGGAAAACTTGAATAAATTTATTGATATAGAGATTAGAAGAGAGGATTACAACCCATTGATCTAACCCAGCGTCATCCTACCAGCATGAAAGCCCTTCTTCACCTCATGAAAAGCTTAGATCACCCAACACTATGATATTCCACTAAGAAACCAACAGCACTTCCTTACAAGATACACGATTCCAGCCTTCGGATCTCTGGGATGAGGGATCCACATATAGATGATTGCAGGGGGTGATTCAGCTTCTGGGATTTTGATTAGTGTCTTCTCTCTGATAGTTCTTGATTCCACTTGGAGATTGATGATCTCTTACTCATCCCTGGGCGAATTCAGAGAGGCAAGTGTCACAGGAGAAGTTTCTGGAAGATTCCATGATCATCCACCTTGTAAACTGTGTCTGCCATTTGTCTACTCTCGTCCATCGCACCCTACAGAAGGGCTTTCTAGTATGCATTGCACTTTTTGCACTGGGAAGGTGAGATGCATCGTACCCTCTACACTGAGCAGTCTGTATGGTCCAGTTTTAACCAGTTCTGAGCAGTTTTCTGTCGAGAACTTCTGGGAGATGATGTAATCAATTGACCTTGTTCCTTTAGGGCATGAAACAACACCTTTAGGGACTCTGAAGCCCTTGGTTTATGGAGATATGTAATTGGGGTTGCAGTGCCCAAATATGTCTATAACATAAATAGACACAATGGGTTAAATGGTTTCCTCTGGCTGAATGGTGGTGTAACACTTCCTTCCATACTGCAATGAAGATGACCCCTTTTATCACATTTTATGGATATCATCCACCCTTCATCACATCATATTTGAGAGAAAATGCTAAGGTTCAAGTAGTGGAACATCACATTGAGCATCAACAACAAGTTCTGAAACTCTTAAAGGATAACCTCATGTTGGCGTATAATAGAATGAAACAACAGGGAGATCAACATCGCAGTGAAAGAAGTTTTGATGTAGTTGACTGGGTATTCCTACAGCTACAACCATATAAAAAAATGTCCCTCAAGCAAGCTAAGAAGGATAATAAATTATCACCAAAGTATTATGGTCTGTACAAGGTGTTGCAAAAGATTGGTACTATGGCATACAAATTGGAGCTTCCTACAGCTTCTCAAGTGCACGCAGTTTTCCATGTTTCATGTTTAAGGAAGGTTATAGGTGACAAGCTCCCAATTCAAACAATATTGCCAAAACTTGAGGAGGAAGGAAAAATCATATTGGAACCGGAAGTGGTCATAGAAACAAGAACTTGATAGCTAAGAAATCGATCAATTTCGGAGTATCTCCTCAAGTGGAAGAACTTATCCATTGAAGATTCCACATGGGAGGATGAGAATTTTATACAAAAGCATCCAGAACTACTCAAGCATTGAGGACAATGCCTTTTAGAAGGAGAGGGGCATGTTAGGCCCTTATAATACTAGTGATTCCCCCATTACTATTGTCATTGTATCCCTTATTGTTATTATTGTGCCCCTATTGTCCCCATATTGTTCTTAGTATGCCCCCTAGAAACCCACTATTGTTATTTTTGTGCTCTTATGTTATTACTGTTATGTCAGCTTGATTACATTGTGACCCCTTAGACTCCTATATATAGAAGGGAGGTTTAGTCATTTATATCATCCAAGAATTTTACATTTGTGTAATGTAAAGGAGGTTTCCCCCTCAAAGAGGCTAAATTCTAAGGTGTTGATCTATCTTTTCTATCTTTTTGTGATTTGGTTTCCTAACACCCAAGGATGAGTGGGTACATGTAAGAGATGATATAGACCATGTTTACTATTTCTAGGGTTGTTGGTACAACAACGCTTGATCCTCTTATGATCCTAGCTACCTTCTCTTATACCTTGGGCCAATACACATACCTCTGCAAGTTGACCACAATCTTCACTACACTAAATTTCCCTGTATCCTTGGAGGTTTGATTGTCTCTAATCAGTTGCAATAACTCACATTTAGGAACACACAACTTATCCAACCTATAGAGTAACACATCCTAGAGATGGTATTCAATGGTTTTGTCTCCATCGTGCACATTAATCTAACTCTCCATCCATTGAAACACCTCCCTGAAGTCCTCATCCTTTGAATATGTGTCTCTGTATGCATCATGGGTGAATAGTTCCATGTGCATAAGAATTCCCAAAGATGTGATCTTTTATGTCGGTGGCCATGAAAGCATGTTGGCCAACATGTTTATGTTTCCCTTCTTGTACTTAATCACTAAATGAAGTTGTTATTGGAACCCCATCCACTTGTAATTTTTCATTCATTGTAGCTTACTGTGGTGATGCATGTATTGCAGTGGTGGTGATCTATTTGGATTATTGTCTCCTTTCCCATTATACAACGGTTCCGCTTCTCCATAGCTTACACCAAGGCATAGAGCTCATTGTCGTAGGTAGGGTAGTTAAGAAAAGCCCCATGAAATACTTCAGAATGGTAGCATACAAGACTTCCTCCATACACCAAGGCCTCTACCATACCATACCCACTCTCATTTATCTCCACTTCAAAGGGTATTTGTAGGTTTTACAATGCCAAAACTGGTGCTTGACTAATCTTCTTCTTTTGCTCCTTGAAGGCCATCTACTGACCCTTTACTCACTAGAAACACTTGTCACTTGTTTTCTCTAGCATGGAGTGGCGCTACTACTGCTGAAAATGAGGTTACAAATTTGATCACTAATAACCTAAGAAACATTAGTAGGCACTGAACATTTCATGGTGGCCTCCATTTCGGAAATATATCTTCAACTCTCCTCCACCTATCATATTAATATAATCAATTAGAATCTTGCACAAAACTATAACTTGCATGACATAAATGTTGGTTTGAATGGAGGGGCTACAAATTGCCTCCAATTTTAGTTGTGAAGAAGCAATACTCTACCTTCCCTTTGGGGGTTTCATCAACTACACCACATTATTTATCCATTTATGTATGTATATGATATATATGATTTATGTATGGTTTAGTTTTTACTATTATATACATTTGACTTTAAATATGTACAACATCGATTCTTGATATAAACCTTTAGATATATAACGAATCTAAATAGAGTGAGAATTTCCTATCAAATGTGTTTACGTAAGTATAGACCTTCGATTTCCAATATATTCCCGCTTTATGGGTTTTTATTTGTTTTTTAAGAGCCGTTTCAAAGTACTAATTTAATATCATTACTCTTGGCATCTTAAGATCCTTTTCCTAGTACGAACATGTTGTGAAATTATTAAAGCATTTGGTATATGGTTTAATGTTTGCAAAATATGTGGAAATAAGAGGTACACTATGTAGCACTTTTGAGAATGTGGCAAGTTATGGTGTTTACCAGCATAAAAAGGAAAATTTCTTTAACATTGTATAAGTGTATTTTTGGAATATTTTCTTTAATAGTATATAAGTGTATTTTTAATATTAAGATTGGTTTCCTCTTCATTTATAATTAAGAGGCTAAGAAACCTATTTCAGCATATTGTTAATCAATTAAAATAATTTTTTATTTAATATTAATGTAAAGAAAAATAATAAAGATAATGTAAAGTAATTAATTAATATAAGTTACAATTTCGACGTGTAATATTTTTTCAATAATTTTTGTTATATCTATATCTATATATATATATCACATTTTCTATATTTTTTTAAGTAGAGGTGTTAGTTTATTTTAATTTCAAATTAGATCATAATATAATGATGATATTAAGACTAAAAAGTCTTATAAAAAAATAAAAGAAAGAAAACTAATTTTTTTTGAAAACTAATTAATTAATTATATGGTGAAAATAAAAATATTGAGATCATAAATGATAAGGTTCTAAAAAGTAATTCAAATCTTTTTAAACTAAGCTTCGTTTTCTCATGATAAGTTTATTGTGCCTATATTCACATTTATAGAGGTCCATTAGAACCATTCAAATTAATTTCTTTTTAGCTAAGTAGTTATGAGCGGAGGGTATATTCTATGAAAGTCTCTTTGGGCTTGCACCTAGCCTCAAGCATTATTGTATGCACTAGTGTGTATATACAAATACAATTGCAAGAATGTTAGTTGACATGAGTTGAACCTTGCAGGGGCTTATATTGGCTACTTTCATTCATTTCCAAAATCCACCATTAGTAAAATAATTAAGATATAAAAATAGGTAAAGCTGTGTCTTATCTAATTAATGGTAATGTGTAATTTAAAAGGAAATTGTCTTTATTGTCAACCTTGTTTATATCAGAAATTTTACAAATGTAATCATACCATGTTGTTTTCAACTTAGGAAAGAAACAAATTTTTCTATGAAGTTAATGAGAATTGGTATTTATTTCAGAAACATTCATTTCTTCTTAAAGCTCAAAATTCTAGAAAAATAACTTTGATTGGCCATTAGTATTTATGAAATTTTTATTGTATTTCAAATCTTGTTATTAATGATTTCATATTCATTCTAGGTAATATATTTTATCTTCACCTGTCCTATATTAATAATTTGATTGTCCCTTTTTATGTCTCTTGGTTAGGCTACTTCTTAGAATCCCAATCACATCCACTTTAAAATTTGTGGTACTCGTTGTTACCCATCCTAGAAGAAATAATAGGGAGCTTATATTTTGAACTTGAATTGTTTTTCTTATAATATAAATATATAATCATCACTTTAGACACCAGATAAGTACATCTAGCTTCAACTAGGAGGATGCGTAAGGAATAGTATATTTGATTTTTAAAGTATAGGTCATTAACTATTTTTTATTCAATCAACTATTTTCCAAGTCCAAGCATTGTGTTGTAAGACCAAATACATAATAAAAATAAATAAACAAGATAACTAACATGTTGAAAACAAATATTTTCTAATATAGGTCCCATATCTCATTTTTTTTGCATTTTTTTCAGGACCATGATAAGGTCCCAACAATCAATGCTCCTCTTCATGACATTGTAGTTCTACTTCCAATGGAAATTCAAATTAATATATAATTACTTGTAATATTACAACTCTTCAAATATGCTATCACAATATGAAATTAGAGGGAAAAGTATTTACTTATATCTAATTCAATAATCCTATTTTGCTATTGATATTAATGCTAATACCTTAGGTCTTGCAATCATTAAATAACTTGATGATGCTACTAAAGATATTCCATAGCATTTGTAAAAAGAATAATGTCATTAACATATAAAAGAATGATGACAATGAGTACAACCATGTCATAAAAATGCATCCTCCTTTTTCGAAATATTGCTTGATCTTATTAATACAAATTACATATAACATGGACCCAATATTACAATTAATATTTATTAGCCACTCATTATCGTATTTTATATTAACAGAACCTTTTTTATTTCCATAAAACCTTTCTTAAAATCCCAACCACAATAATATGGAGATTTTCAGGGATACTAAGTTATTCATCTTATATAAAGCTAGCCTCCACTAGCTTGAAATTAAAGGATTTTCTAAAATCGATCAAACAATTGATGATAGACATTGTTTCTATCATTGCAATCCTCAATAATAACTATGAGGGCTACAAGGTAATCTTTTATACCATGTTGATTGATAAAAGAAATTTACCTTTAAACCTTTTAATATTTTCTTGAAGCCATCGACATAGTTTTCTTTAAATAATTAAGCATATATAAGCAGATAGAATAGTTGACTCGTCGTTTTTCAATGTCCCCCTTCATTAATTAGAAAAAAAGGAGTATCAACTAATCCTCATCCATTCTATCTTTCCATAGAAAGAGAGATTGACTAGCACTCATTGTTTATCCCTCTCCTTAGGGATGAAGAATGATTATATTACCATCCTCAATATTCCTCCTCATCTATTATAAGAGAGAATAATTTCCCTTTCATTCTTGACTCTCCTTTGCTTCTCTCACATCCTATCAACTTGAAAGTAGTAAATGTTACATTTTATACATAAGAAGTGTTAAGAATAAGGTGATATAATCCTTAATCCATTATTCACATCTCGATTGAATTTTTCTCAATTTGGAATATAGGCCTTCTATCCTCCATGCTCATTTCCTTCCCTTGGCTTTCAACAAACAAATTTGGGAAAAATGAAATTTTTACGTAAAAGCTTTGAGGAAATATTATTTATGCTTTTTAGAAGAAACATAACTTCTAAGCAAATGAAAAATAAAACAAATGGAGAAATACTTCGGAAATCAAATTAAACATATTAGAAGTATAAGGTCAAACCTAAAATATGTAAATTGATCATTTCATCAATAAATAAATATTACATTAAAAGGAGGAGGGATAAGCCATAATCCCACATTAATATATTATTAAATTTTTTGTTAAATGATTATCATCCTCCAACTTTATTGCATAGTGGATATTTTGATGGCCACATATCAATAACTACCTCAATTTCACAAATAGGTAAAAAACCATATCACGCCTTATTGGGGAAATAGTTTATCTATATAGTGAGTATTATCTCTAATGTTGTTGATATATAACATACATCCAAATCTTATATGCCCTTTCTTGTCTCTTCCTGATATTCTGATGTCTACTTGATATGCTTCCTACTTGACTTGTAACTCTTTCACAACGTGTATTTTAGTGACCTCTACTAGTACCTTATATTATTTAGTAATTAATGATTTCTTCTTAAATAAGAGTGATTCGTATAGGTGAGCAGCATATTCATTTACCACATAATAAATCATATTGTTCTCTAATTTATTTATTTTTTCTTAACTAATAACCTTAATCCTCTTCTTTTAAGATCCTATGATATCCAAACTAAAATTTAGTGCATATTTTTTTAATAGTTTAGTCATTTTATTAGATTCCAAACACAGCAATTAAAGGAGGGATAACTCTACTACGAACTCATAATCTTATACATATATATCACTCATGATAATACCACACTTTAAACCTATGGGATATACTATTGTAATTAAAATACAATGAGAAATATTTGATTCTTTGAATGAGTTTTAAATGAGGTGGGATGAGACATTATGAAGACCATGTGAGATAAATGTGAAAACATTGCTTTTAATTGTTGGGGATTGAACAATAGAGAATATAAAACAAAACATAATAGTAAAAAATAAAAAGGAATAAAGATGGTCCAATATCATATGTGATGTTTAAAGACATTGTTGAGCACTTAAAGCACAAGATATTGTGAACAGATAATCATAATGCATGGTTATCATTTGGATATGCTTCTTTCATCCAATGCACCATTTTTATGGTTAGATCCTTATATATAGTGCCCAAATCTAATCAAATTCCTTGAATTGTGGAAAATTTGGTCCCCAAAAAGTCATCAATAGTTTCAATATTTTTTCTAAAATTTACATTGTTTCATCAGTTAGTTGACTAATCTAGCCAATCAAATTATTTTCTACTCATCAAATTCTTGAGAATACCTAATTGTCTATGCAATTTTTCTAAAATCGTCAACTGCTTTGACCACTTATTCAACTCCTTCACTAGTTTCCCATATGATCGACTCATTGAACACTCAATCAATAAAACAGTTGACTACTATGTTATTCGATCACTCTAACGAATGCGCCCTCTTATTTCATCATCTAAGTAATTGTATCCAAAGTATCCATAAATGGAACAAACTAATGTAACCTTTGGTTCCAACTCTTCCCCATGAGCACAACATTCTATAGATTCAAGAGGTGAAATTATGTCAGCATGACAATCTACCCCATAATCACATCTCCTCAAATCATTAACATATCATGTATCTTAATAAACTTGGATTTGGACAATGGATTCGTAACTTACATATAAACAATATTATTATATATTTTACAATAATCAAGAGCTACATATTTCTTGTGAAACAAACATTGTAAGTAGTGAGCATCAATTTTGACATACTTTATCTTATTTTGTGCAATAGGTTTATTAGCAAATTTAATTTCAGTCTCATTGTCATAATAAGTAGTGTTCAATTATTTGACAATAAACCCAAGCTCTTATACGAGTTGATGAATCCAAACTTCCTCCTCCCTATATTAAAAGATCCAAAATACTAAGCCTCCAAAGATCATAGAGAGATTACATATTGTTTCTTAGACATGCAAAGCATGGGTCCAACGCTAAAGTGAAACACATAGCCATAAGTGAATTTCTAACGCAATTGTCAGCTTCCCATTTAGATTTAGCAAAACCATATAATGCATATAAAATTTGAGAACATTTTATACAAAAATTAGAGATACTATTAATATAAAATTTTATTCTATTTCTAGCTTTCTGATGGCTTTATCATGAATCCTACATGGACTGGAAAGCCATACTAAAATTAAAGGAATTGTCGGTTCAACTATGAGTTAAGTAAATAAGGCAACTAACAAACTTTCTATAGATGGTAGCATCAAATTTTACATATTTCCACTCCTTAGTCAATTTTATACCTAACTAAAATGGTGTAGCGCATGGATTACATTAACCCATTGTAAATCATTTCAATAAGTTCAATACATATTTACATTAAGAGATAAAGACACCGTTACTTAATTGTAAAACCTGATGACCAAGATCTATCATCTCAAAAGTGTCGGCAAGTTGACTCTTTAATTTAAGAAACTCAGTAGTAGTATTTCTAGTCATGACCAAATCATCAACATATACAAAAAAAAAAGACCTGAAGTATTATTGTTATTGTGATACATAATTTGTAGTGGATATTCCACTAGACAAGTCATCACAAAAACTCTAATAAAACTACTTAAAAGTTCCAAAATATACGCTATTACATATTTATATCTCTTTAGATTCATAGATTTATAGATTACAAGTAATAGTGTATGCATGCTAATTAATATAGTGGAAGATAGAGAACAACAAAATAAAATCTCACAAACACCTTTGACACATGATATGACCTCGGAAACCCTTTCTGGAGAAAAACCCAACTAGAAGGTGAAGTCGCTCTACTCTCCTTCCGTGAACGGAAATATGGATACGAGTACAAAGAAGTCTGGCTTATGGCCCTTGGGAAGTTACAATGCACAAATCCTCTCTTTTTGCTCTATCTCCTATCCCTCTTAGCTAATTTTGATCAACTATGATACAAATGCACTTGAAAGAATGGAAGCCCTTTTCCTCCTACTGGCTTGGTTACAATACAACGTGATATCCTACTATTGCTTAGGTTTGACTACCTCAACTCTTAACCAAAGTTACAATATAGACTCCTCCATAGTCATCTACATAATAATCATGTGCCTATCCCTTTTATCATGAATAATGGGGTCAGACTTTACATCCTCTTAAATTATCGTTGTGAAAACAAAAAGGTCAAATTCCGAGTGGCATAAAATTCACATACAAACTCTGACTAACATCATTCTTTCATTTTTAGAAAGGTATGTATGTGTGGAATAGGAAGGGAAGGTGTTTTGATGAAGTGGAAGAAATTCACCCCCAAAAAATGTCATTTGATGCCTTAAAATGATCCTAGAATTTTTCACACCCGGGCTATCCAAATTAGTACTCACAAGTAACAAGGGTCCTCTATGTTTATTCCTCCACTTTTTTCCACTCTTAAAGCATTGAGATGGATGAAGGAAAATATAATGATTCAATCCAAATCACACCTACCCATTCTGGGAGGATTTTGTTCCCCAAAATATTCTACTAAATGAGGTGAGAAAATTTTTTGTCCACCTTCTCTCGGGTGTACCATTTAGCTTTCTCTAGAAGTTTTCCTCCAAGCCAATCTTCTAAAGGTCATGTTGGCCTTCTCTTGTAGTTATGGACGTTTTCTGGAAAATTATATCTTCTATCAACTCTACCAGAGCATATAGTTCCAAATCATTGATAGAAGGTAGGACATGTTCCTCTTCTTCATCTAACATGAAAGGCTAATAGAGTTTCATATTCTCAACATTGACAACTAAGTAAATGCACATGTATGGTGGCAAATTGAGTATATAGGCATTATCACCAACCTTTTATAGTATCTCTAAGGGATCATATGTTGGAGCCTTAATTTTCTTACTAGGTAAATGTAGCCTTTCCTTGTTCAATTTTAGTGATACTCAGTTTCCCACCTTGAAAGAGTTTTATGCTTTTTGCTAATCGTGCATGGCTTTATATTTCTAATGTGACTTTTGTAGTGTATCTTGTACCTATATATGGATCTACTTAATCTTCTCTATAAAAACTTTAGCCCTTAAGGCATCTCCAATAATATGTTTGCTCACTCATCACTGCCCATATGCAATGTAGAAAGGTGAAGCTAGAAAATATCCAAAACAAGTTTCAAATGGGGACTTTCTAGTAGAAGTATGGATTGTTGTGTTGCAAGAATATTGTATATATACTAGATTTTCATCCTAGGTCTTTGAATGATTCTTATTATATCCCCTCTGTAACTGCACCAAAGTCCTTTTGACTACCTTTATCTTTCCATATGTATGTGGATGGAATATTGTAGATCTCTTCATCTTTGTGTCCATATTCTCCGACAATGTAGTCCAAAATTTACTAAGAAATCTTATATCCCTATTTTAATGATGCTCCTTGGTATCCCAAAGTGCACCCAAACCTATGCAAAGAACAATTTTGGTATGTCTTTTTCATTGGTGCTACTTTTACAAGGAATTGGAGCACACATCTTTCTAAATATGTTAACTACCATAAACAGGTAGTCATGTCTCTTCTTGGTTGTTGGTAAACTTCCCACAAAGTCCATGGAAATGCTTGCCCAATGTTAGGCCCCTATAATATTAGTGATTCCCCATTACTATTTTCATTGCAACCCTTATTGTTATTATTGTGCCCCTATTGTCCCCATATTGTTATTAGTATCCCCCATAGAAACCCACTATTGTTATTTTTGTGCCCTTATGTTATTACTGTTATGTCGGCTTGATTACATTGTACCCCTTAGAATCTTATATATAGAAGGGAGGTTTAGTCGTTTGAATCATCCAAGAATTATTCATTTGTGTAATGTAAAGGAGGTTGCGCCCTCGAAGAGGCTAAATTCTAAGTCCTTGATCTATATTTTCTATCTTTTTGTGATCTGGCTTCCTAACATTTGGTATCAGAGCTTTGGATTCTAGGGTTTCACTGCTCCAAACAGGTCATCATGTCATTTTCACTATGACATTTTTCTGTGACATTTCAGAAGCTAAAAAAAAACCATTTCGACTGAAATCATTATGAACTTCAGGTCCAAATTTTAGAGCTTGTCTCACTATATTTGTGGAGATATGATCTAAGGAAGTTAGCATTTTTACAGACTCCTGAATTACATTCCAAACAGGTGACCATGGGAAAATCGTCATAACTTTTGTTTTGAGCATCAGATTAAAATTTCGTCAGAATTTTCAGAAACAGGACAGCGTGTATTTTTTGTGTATTAGTTTCAGGTACTAAGGTTGAAACAGTGAAACATGGCATATCGTACAAGTTTGCTCTACTGAACTATTCTATAATCAGGTCACCGTGGGAGATTTGGCATAAGTCTTCCTCGAAGAATCCAATCTTGATCAAACTTGCAGGTTTAGAAATAGGACTCAAAGGTCTACCATAGGATGAGATTTCCGATATTTGAGATCTGCATTTACAGAGATACAATAGATTTAATATCGAGATCTTACAAAGTGAAAAAAAGGTGTGTAGTTTTTTTTGAATTTTTCATAAAATTGGTTTGAAAAATTAGTTTGAAGGAATTCAAAGGGAATAATGAAGAATTATTAGCATTAATTAATTTCCCCAAGAAAGAAAATTGAAATACCTAGTAAGCAACCTGAAATCTCTAGCATGACTCATGAATAAGAGGAAGAAATGCAACATGATATATCAAAATTACAAGACCAAGTACAACAATTTTCACTCTCACTAAAGCTAAATGAAGCAAAGATGAATGGCGTGGAAGCTAATATGAATGGCATGCATGTTAAGATGGATGGTGTGGAAGCTAAGATGGATGGTTTAAAGAAAGGCGTAGAAGCTAAGATGAATGGCATGGACTATAAGATAAATGGCATGGATGATAAGATGGAAGAAATGACGATAAATTTGAATAAGTTGCTATAATAAATGGTCACTAATGGTGAAGGAGTAGTATAGGAAACTCATGATGAGAACAAATGAAATGTTAATCATGATTTCATGGACTCTAATGTTGGATTGAAGACCCAACATGTTCCAAAATTCGATATGAGGAAACTTGATGGCAAGTATCCCGGAACATGGATACTATATATGGAGCAATTTTTCGATCTCCATAATGTGCAAAACACACAAAAGGTGCATATTAAAACTTTATATTTGGAATCAAATCAGTTTGTATGGTATCGATGGATTTTCTCTCATAAACAAATTGTCACTTGGGCAATTTTTACGAAAGAAATGATAGCACATAATGAGGATACAAATAGCAACACCATTTTTACCCAATTGATAAAACTCAAAAAAAGGGCTTCTATGATGGAGCACATTGAGGACTTCCAAAAATTGAACATAAGGGTAAAAGATATTCCAGAGGAGCATAGCATTGATGTGTTCATAGGGACTTTAAAGGATAATATCCAATATGAGGTTCGCCTTTGGGAACCTGATTCATTAGAGAAGGCATTCAGGTTAGTAAGAAAAATGGAAAGCAAAATTATGGCAATAAGGAATCCTACCACTCACAACTATAAATATGGAAGTGTTGTTTCCCCTAGCCTTCCACAACCTACAAGGTTGGACACCACAAACAATTGGAAGAAAAAATAGAAAAAGGGCTTTGTTATATTGTGATAGCAAATACACTAAAGGTCATAAGTGTGCTGAGAAGAAATTATTCTACATAGATTGTGAAGAGGAGGAAGAAAAGGAACAAGAAATTTCAAAAGAAGAGGATATAATCCAGGAATAAACACTAGATAAAGAAGAAATGAATCTGATCATATCTTGTAATGGATTGGCTAGAATTACCACTCCTCAAACTATCAAGATAGAAGGACATATCAATAAGGAAAAGGTAATAGTGTTGATTGACTCGGGAAGTACCCATAATTCTATTCATTATAAGATAGCAAAGGAATTGAATTGCTTCCTATATCCAACACCAGAGTGTCAAGTGATCGTTGCAAGTGGAGGAACAATAAATTGCTTTGGAAAGTGCCATAATATCAAGCTATCCATGCGAGAATATGTATTGAATAGCCCAATGCTTTCCATTCCAATGGGCAATGCTGATGTTGTACTAGGAGTCTAATGGATACAATCCTTGGGTACAATAGCTTTTCATTTTCAAGAAATTTTTATGAAATTTTGTGTGGAAGGAAAGGAAGTTCAATTAAGGGGTATTGCAGTGAAACCGAGAAGGATAATCAGCTCTAACAGTATAACAAAGCTTCTAAAGAAGGAACAACGCAGTGTAATTGCACAATGTAGGTGTAATTGTTCGCTAGAGGTTCCCTTATACCTAAAAAGTCTTGGACAATCATTCCAAGGTATTTGAGACTCCCAAAGGTATTAAACCTATTCATGATCATGATCATGCTATTCATTTGATTCTAGGAAGTGTTCCTCCAAACATGAAGTCGTATAGATATCCCTATGCCAAAAAGAGTGAAATTGAATGTATGGTTGCAGAAGTGCTAGAGGCTAGTATAATTCAGTCTAGTCAAATTTATTTCTCTACTCTAGTAGTATTGATGCACAAGAAGGATGGATCATGGCGTATGTGCCCATATTATAGGGAGCTCAACAAGATCACTATTAAATATAAATTTCCCATTACTGTCATTGAAGAATTATTAGATGAATTGCATGGATCAATTTACTTCACCAAGTTGGATCTTCGTTGAGAATATCATCAAATCAAAATGAAGACTGAAGGCATTTGGAAAACAACATTTAGAACTCATGAGGGTCATTATGAATTTTTGGTCATGCCTTTTGGCATTACCAATGCACCTTGTACATTTCAAGGTTTGGTGAATTCCATTTTCAAACCCTTCCTTAGAAAATTTGTGTTAGTATTTTTTGATGATAAACTAATCTATAGCAAGTCTGGGAAGGATCATGTTGAACATATTGACACGGTGCTCAAACTATTGATGGAGAAACAATTATATGAAAAAATATCCAAATGTTTCTTTGGAGTACAAGAGGTGGAATATTTGTGTCATATTATATCTCATGAAGGTTTTAAGGTAGACCCTAGCAAAATTAAATCCATGAAGGAATGGAAAATCCCCACATCAATAAAGCATCTGCGAGGATTTCTCGGGTTGACAGGGTATTATTGCATGTTCGTTAAGGATTTTTGGAGAATAGTAGCACCTCTAACAACATTATTGAAGAAAGATACATTTTCATGGACTCCTGAAGCAACAAAGGCCTTTGAACATCTTAAACAGGCAATGTACAAATCTTCGGTCTTAGCTACGCCAAACTTCACAAAACCTTTATTGTGGAATGTGATGCTTCAAGAAATGGAATTGATGTTGTTTTAACGCAAGATGAAAGACCCATTTCTTTCAAAAGTCGTCCAATCAAGGGAAAGTATTTACACAAATCTATTTATGAGAAGGAAATGTTGGCAATACTACATGCACTTAAGAAATGGTGACCCTACCTAATGGGAAGACACTTCAAGGTAAAAACAGATCATGATAGTCTTAAATACTTTTTAGAACAAATATTATCCTCTTAAGACAAACAAAAATGGGTCACAAATATTTTGGGTTATGACTTTGAAACATCTACAAAAAAGGGAAGAAAAATGTTGTGGCAGATGCACTCTCAAGAAAGGATGAGAATGTGGAAGTATTGTTGTGTGCCATTTCTATTATCCAACTAGATTGGATAAAAAAATCAATGGAGGAATGGAAGAATGACAAAGAAGTGTGGGCAATCATTCGAAAGCTACAACAATATCCCGGTACATCTGATACAGTTTGCTGGAAAAATGATTCGTTATGGTACAAAGATCGCTTATACCTATGTAAGAATTCCCAACTCAAACAAAAGATTATGATGGAAATGTAGACTTCTCCCTTAGGAGGGCACTCAAGATTTTTAAAAACTTACCACACAGTTAAGAAGGAATTCTGTTGGGATGGCCTTAAATCGAATATTCAAAAGTTTGTGGTGGAATGTTTGGTTTGCCAACAAAATAAAGTTGAAGCAATTAAGACGTTAGGTCTATTGCAACCTTTATCCACTCTAGGCCAACATTGGGAGGAGGTTTCAATGGATTTTATCACATGTTTACCCAAGTCTGAGGGAAAGAGTGTCGTCATGGTGGTAGTTGAAAGACTTGACAAGTATGCACACTTTTGTGCATTATCATATCCATTAAAATCCAGTACAGTTTCTACTACATTTATGGAAACAATTCAAAAGCTACATGGAAACCCAAAGATTATTGTAAGCGATAGAGATCCCATTTTCACTGGAAATTTTTGGACAAAATTACTTTCTTGTCTCGGTACTCAATTAGCTCATACCTCATCTTATCATCCTCAATCTCATGAGCAAACTGAGATAGTAACAAATGTTTGGAAGGATATCTTCATTGCTTTGTATATGATAAACGGACATAATGGGTCAAATGGTTTCCTTTGGCTGAATGGTGGTATAACACTTCTTTCCATACTGCAGCAAAAATGACCCCTTTTATCACACTTTATGGATATCATCCTCCCTCCATCACATCATATTTAAGAGAAAATTCTAAGGTTCAAGTAGTGGAACATCACATCGAGCATCAACAACAAGTTTTGCAACTCTTAAAGGATAACCTCACGTTGGTGCAGCATAGAATGAAACAACATCGAGATCAACATTGTAGTGAAAGAAGTTTTGATGTAGGTGACTAGCTATTCCTACAACCACAAGCATATAAACAAATGTCCCTCAAGCAACCTAAGAAGGATAATAAACTATCACCAAAGTATTATGGTCTGTACAAGGTGTTGCAAAAGACTGGTACTATGGCATACAAATTGGAGCTTCTTACAGCTTCTCGAGTGCACCCAATTTTCCATGTTTCATGTTTAAAGAAGGTTATAGGTGACAAGCTCCCAGTTCAAACAATATTGCCAGAACTTGATGAGGAAGGAAAAATCATATTAGAACCGGAAGCAGTCACAAAAACAAGAACTCAACAGATACAAAATCGATCAATTTCGGAGTATCTCATCAACTAGAAGAACTTATCCGTTGAAGATTCCACATGGGAGGATGAGAATTTTATACGGAAGCATCCAGAACTACTGAAGCATTAAGGACAACACTTTTCGGAAGGAGCGGGGCATGTTAGCCCCCTATAATACTAGTTATTCCCCCATTACTATTTTCATTGTATCCCTTATTGTTATTATTGTTCCCCTATAGTCCCCATATCATTATTAGTATGCGCCATAGAAACCCACTATTGTTATTTTTGTGCCCTTATGTTATTACTGTTATGTCGGCTTGATTACATTGTGACCCCTTAGACTCCTATATATAGAAGGGAGGTTTAGTCATCTATATCATCCAAGAATTTTACATTTGTGTAATGTAAAGGAGGTTTCCCCCTCGAAGAGTCTAAATTCTAAGGTGTTGATCTATCTTTTCTATCCTTTTGTCATTTGGTTTCGTAACACCCAAAGATGAGTGGGTACACGTAAGAGATGATATAGACCATGTTTACTATTTCTAGGATTGTTGGTACAACAAAGCTTGATCCTCTTATGATCCTAGCTACCTTCTCTTGCATCTTGCGCCAGTACACATACCTTTGCAAGTTGACCACAATCTTCACTACACGAAATTTCCCTATAACCTTGGAGGTTTGATTATCTCTAATCAGTTGCAATAAATCACATTTAGGAACACACAACTTATCCAACCTATATAGTAACACATCCTAGCGATGGTAGTCAATGGTTTTGTTGCCATCGTGCACATGACTCTGACTCTCCATCTATTGAAACACCTCCCCGAAGTCCTCATCCTCTGAATATGTGTCTCTGTATGCATCATGGGTGAATAGTTCCATGTGCATAAGAGTTCCCAAAGATGTGATCTTTTATGTGGGCGGCCTTGAAATCATGTTGGCCAACTTGTTTATGTTTACCTTCTTGTACTTAATCATTAAATAAAGTTGTTATTGAAACAACATCCACTTGTATTTTTTGGTTTATTGTAGCTTACTCTAGTGCTACAGGTATTGGAGCGGTGGTGATCTATTTGGATTATTGTCTCCTTTCCCATTATATAGCACTTCCACTTCTCCATAGCTTACACCAAGGCATAGAGCTCATTTTCGTAGGTAGGGTAGTTAAGAAAGCCCCCATGAAATACTTCAGAATGGTAGCATATAGGACTTTCTTCATACACCAAGGCCTCTACCATACCGTACCCACTGTCATTTATCTCCACTTCAAAGGGTATTTGTAAGTTTTACAATGCCAAAACTGGTGCTTGACTAATCTTCTTCTCTAGCTCCTTGAAGGCCATCTACTGACCCTTTACCCACTAGAAAATCTTGTCACTTGTTTCTCTAGCATGGAGTGGCGCTACTACTGCTAAAAATTAGTTTATGAATTTGATCACTAATGACCTAAGAAAAATTAGTAGCCACAACCATTTCATGGTAGCCGCTATTTCGGAAATATATATCTTCAACTCTCCTCCACCTGTCATATGCCCTAGATACACCAAAGAGTGTTGTGAAAAATCACACTTATTTAGGTTCTCTAGCAGCATGTGCTTCTTTAATATCTCTAGCACATATGTCAAATGTGAGATTTTCTCCTCCTGGGTAGCACTATATACTAGTATATCATCTAAATAGACAATAACAAATGAATCTCATCAGAAGTTGCATTCAAAGAAATGGTTGCTTGGTTGCCCCCCTGCTGGATTTTCTTCTTCTTCTTAGCCACATGGCTACTAGTGTCAATACTTTCACCAGGCGAAGAGGAAGAAGGGAAAGAAGAAACAACCGACGAAGAAGGAAAAAGGTCAACTTTAGGATCAACTGGAGGTTGATTTTGTCCAGTCGTAGGAATATTTGATTGCAGAGAAATCATGACATTTTGAACCAAGAAGGTTGAAAACAACCATACTGGCAAGCCAATGGTAAATCCTAGAAGGGACAATGTAGCCATATAAGGATAACGAATATTTCCTAAAGGAGGAAAAGGACTAGGATTCCCATCAAAAGGAATTCCTTGATTGTTGGACTTTAGAGTTGCTTCCATATGTCTCAACCTAAGATCAACTAAGGAGTGACCATGTAGGATGTTATGCGCAGTCAATTAATTTTATTTTAATAAAAATAACATAACAAAACAAAAGAGGGATAATATAGGCAAAAGGATTACCAAGCAACTATGAACTGCAATATACTACCTTAGTAAACCAAGGACTTAACATATGTGGAGGAAATCTCCCCAAATGTTGTCTTTGGTGTATCACAGTGTACAAAGCGGCCAACTCAGTTACGTAAGGATGGATAGCAACCTAATGTAGTCCTCCCATATATACCCAAAAGTACATGGAGACCCAATCTGTGTTAGTGCTGCCTAATGTGGAATTGCACAGTGAGAGCATTTATTTATACTTTACACACTGTAACACTGCCCTATATACTTGAAGGTACGTGGATGAGCTATGATATATTCATGTACGTGGAATGAGGTACCACACTCGGAATGTATCACAAACAAGTTATTGATAGCTGCTATGTTTTACGATGCCATAACAAATCTCTAGCCTAGACCTCTAAATGTTATGCGTTAAGTTACAATGATCCATTAGGTTAATTGAGATAACTTTTAAGTTGATCTTATTAAGAATTTTCCTTTCAATGTTCACCACGTGATGTTTTCTAAAATTCCTAGAATGCAACTAATATGATAAGCATTCTTTCCATTCAATTTTGACAATGAAAACCTTAGCTAGTAGGGATAGAGCAATTAGATTCTTGTAATCAAAGAACAGAGAACACATCTAATGCAATTTCTCTAAACTATTGCTATGGGCACACACAAACTCTTTCAATGCACAATGGAAGTTTTTCTTTTCAATTCCCTTAATGCTGTGATGAACAAAAGGAAACTAATGCACATACAATCAATCAATCTTTTTGCAAGAACGAAGACTTTACGACAGTTCCCTTTCGAAAGAAATGAAGACTTTTACAACACTTTCTTTTGAACAAAGATTAATCGACATAGACTAACTTTGACAATGAACTGATAGTGATAAAGAAATCATTTAAGAAACACTAAACAATAAAGGACAAAGTAGGGCTGGCAAAAGAAACACAAATTGATTTCAGAGACACAAGCATCATTGACCTTTCAGCCATCAGAAATAGAAGGAAATTTAGCAAAAAATCAACCCAGAGGATGGTTTTTAATCCTAAGGAGGATCAACGCAACCTTGAATGGGAGACATTACGCTTCAGAACATTGTCCTCAAGCTAAGGGTTATCTACAGTGCTCTGTCTCAAGACCAAACCTGTTCTGATGCCAAAGAGGCCATCCTAGGGGCTTACAAGTACAATTTTCACCAAAAACACTTCGAAAAGGCTGGAGCAAGATCAATGGAAGCAAGTATGGTCTACTAGAGTATACTAGGATGAAGGTAAACTACAAGAACGATGATGGTTCCCGAGTGGAGTCGCCAAATTTGTTATGTGGAATTTTGCATCTACGAATAAATACTAATTCCCTAGGTAGGTAGTTATACCTAGAACAACAAATTTAAAGTGATTATCCTTTTTCTATAGACAATAACTAAGACAAGCGAATCAAAGGACCTTCTTGTTCTTTCGCTTTCCTCTTGTCTCCTTTGTATGGCTCCTGTCACTCCTCCTCGAACTTAACTCGCTTAGAAAGTACTTGCAAGCATAAACAGAAGACAAAGAACCAATCAAAGTAAGAGATCTATCGACTATAAGTAAATGGAATCAAATACATTCACACATATATACATCATATATCAACATAAGCATATGGGAAAAGGTGTAAACAACTTTATTAAGTAGAAGGAAGAATCACAACAATTAAGTCTGATCCATTGTCGCTCTTCTAGCTTGGGTTCCAACCAAAATCACATCAACAACACAACACTTTGGAAGCATAACAATACTTTCTTATAATCTCAATCCTCACACTAATAGTATCTCCTTACAAATTCCCAAAGTCCAGCCACTGATCACTTAGATGAGTGCTCAATTTATAGGAAATTGGAGGAGGTTTGGTCATGAATGAGGGTATTGAATGGCCTTCCAAACATAGAGTTAGTTTTCATGGAGGAAGGGATGAGAGGATAGGATGTTACTTAACTCATTCCCTATCCATTTTCAAGCTCATAGGTGATGATAAGTGTTGGAATCTTCTAGATGGCTCCAAAAGATAAGAATATTCCCATAACCCTATGTGAATTTCACTCAATCTCGCCTAGTGCAGGTCAAAGTGGGCCTAAGTGCTTTGGAAAGCACCCTGACATGGGCCTACTTGCACTGAAGCGCACTTACCCTTGACCAAGGTTGTGCTGGTCCCTCAAGGAGGCAATTCTAGAGGGCTTTAGGCCGAGAAACTCTCAGGGAAGGAGGCATTCGAAGTGGTGACTTGTCTAGGGCATGTAGCAACTAAATAAGGGTTTGATGAGTCCCAATAGTACTAATCTAAATGATGGGAGTGATGTGCCCAAATAGATCTGTAATAAGACTCATTCACAAAAATAACTAAATAAAAATAGAAACAACTTTTATTACTATAATAGAAAAAAACATCCGCACAAATGAGAAAATCAAAATTGAAATCTCAAACTATAAAGCTAAAGCTTCACTTATTCAGATTCGAATTTTTAACTAATATAATACATCATCATATTATATTATTATATTGTTAAAAAACTCTCAATATGCCCTACTATTAAAAATAAACCTAAAATACCATTTTCACTATTTTTATTTCAAATATAAATAAAAAGTGAAAAAGAATACTAATAAAAATTGAGAACCTAACAACTTCATCTTTTAGGTAAATTTCCAAACCACTTAAAATCATATTAATATAATCAATTAGAATCTTGCGCAAAACTGTAACTTGCATGAAATAAATGTTGGTTTCAACGGAGGGGCTACAAATTGCCTCCAATTTTAGTTGTGAAGAAGCAATACTCTGCTTTCCCTTCGGGGGTTTCATCAACTACACCATATTATTTATCCATACCATATTATTTATCCATTTATGTATGTACATGATATATATGATTTATGTATGGTTTAGTTTTTACTATTATATACATTTGACTTTAAATATATACATCCTTTCCTATACATTGGGATTCTTGATATATAAACTTTATATCTATAACGAATCTAAATAGAGTGAGAATTTTCAATTATAACGTTACAATTTGTGGATCAAATGTGTTCACGTAAGTATAGAACTTCGATTTCGAATATATTCCCGCTTTATGGGTTTTTATTTGTTTTTTAAGAGCCGTTTCAAATCACTAATTTAATATCATTACTCTTGGCATCTTAATACCCTTTTCTTAGTACGAACATATGGTGAAATTCTTAAAGCATTTGGTATATGGTTTAATGTTTGCGAAATATGTGGAAATAAGAGGTACACTATGTAGCACTTTTGAGAATGTTGCAAGTTATGGTGTTTACCACCATAAAAAGGAAGATTTCTTTAATAGTATATAAGTGTATTTTTAATATTAAGATTGGTTTCCTCTTCATTTATAATTAAGAAGCTAAGAAACCTTTTCCAACATATTGTTAATCCATTAAAATATTTTTTTATTTAATATTTAATTTAAAGAAAAAATAATGAGAATGTAAAATAATTAATTAATATAAGTTATAATTGGGATTCGTGTAATATTTTTCCAATAATTTATTATTAATTATATATATAATTATATATATATATATTATATATATATATATATATATATATATATATATATATCACATTTTTTGATTTTTTAAGTTAAGGTGTTAGTTTATTCTAATTTAAAATTAGACCATAATATAATGATGATAATAAGACTAAAAAGTTTTATAAAAAAAAAGTAAACTAATTATTTTTGAAATCTAATTAGTTAATTAATTATATGGTGAAAATAAAAACATTGACATCATAAATGATAAGATTCTAAAAAGTAATTTAAATATTTTTGAACTAAGCTTCATTTTTTCATTGTAAGTTTATTGTGCTTATATTTCACATTTATAGAGGTTTATTAGAACCATTCAAATTAATTTCTCTTTAGCTAAGTAGTTATGAGTGGAGGGTATATTCTATGAAAGTTTGTTTGGGCTTGCACTTAGATTGGAGCATTATTGTATGCACTAGCATGCATATACAAATACAATCACAAGCATGTTAGTTGTCACAAGTTGAACCTTGGATGGGCTTATATTGGTTACTTTCATTCACTTCCAAAATCCACTATTAGTAAAATAATTAAGATATAAAAATAGATAAAGCTATGTCTTATCCAATTAATGGTATTGTAAGTTAAAAGGAAATTGTCTTTATCATCAACCTTGTTTATATCAGAATTTTTACAAACGTAATCATACCATGTTGTTTTCAACTTAGGAAAGAAACAAATTTTTCTATGAAGTTAATGAGAAATAGTATTTATTTCAGAAATATTCATTCCTTCTTTAAGCTCAAAATTCTAGAAAAATAACTTTGAATGGCCGTTAGCATTTATGAAATTTTTGTTGTAATTCAAATCTTGTTATTAATGATTTCATATTCATTCTAGATGATATAGTTTATATTCACGTGTACTATATTAATAATTTGATTGTCCCTTTTTATGTCTCTTGGTTAGGCTACTCCTTAGAATCTCGATCACGTCCACTTTAAAATTTGTGGTACTCATTGTTACCCATACTAGAAGAAATAGTAGGTAGCCTATATTTTGAAATTGAGTTGTTTCTCTTATAATATAAATATCTAATCATCACTTTAGACACCACGTAAGTACATATAGCTTCATCTAGGGGTTTGCGTAAGGAATAGTATATCTGATTTTGAAAGTAAAGATCATGAACTATTTTTTGTTGAAAACAAATATTTTCTAATATAGATCCCATATCTCAAAATTTTTGCATTTTTTCAAGACCATGATAAGGTTCCAACCATCAATGCTTCTCTTCTTGATATTGAAGTTCTACTTCCAATGGAAGTTCAAATTAATATACAAGTACTTGTAATATTACAACTCTTCAAATATGTTATCACAATATGAAATTAAGAGTAAAGGTATTTACTTATATCTAATTCAAGAATCCTAGATTGCTATTGATATTAATGCTAATACCTTATGCCTTCCAATCATTAAATAACTTGATGTTGCTACTAAATATCTTCCATAGCATTTGTAAAATGAATAATGTCATTAACCGTTGAAAGAATGATGACAATGAGTACAACCATGTCATAATAATGTGTTCTCCTTTTTCGAAATATTTCTTGATCTTATTAATACAAATTCCATATAACATGGAACCAATATTACAAATAATATTTATTAGCCACTCATTATTGTATTTTATATTGACATAACCTTTTTTATTTCAATAAAACCTTTCTTAAAATCCTAACCACAACAATATGGAGATTGTCAGGGATACTAAGTTATTCATCTTATATAAAGCTAGTCTCCACTAGCTCGAAATTAAAAGATTTTCTAAAATCGATCAAACAATAGATGATATCCATTGTTTCTATATTTTCAATCCTCATTAATAAATATGAATGCTACAAGGCCATATTTTGTAGCATGTTGATTCCTAAAAAATTATTTACCTTTAAACCTTTTAATATTTTCTTCAAGCCTTTGACATAGTTTTCTTTAAATAATTAAGCATATATAATAAGATAGAATAGTTGACTCAACAGTTTTCAATGTCCCCCTTCATTAATTAGAAAAAAGAAGTATCAGCTAATCCTTATCCATTATATCTTTCCTTAGAAAGAGAGATTGAATAGCACTCATTGTTTATCCTTCTCCTTAGGGATGAAGAATGATTATATGACCATCCTCAATATTCCTCCTAATTTATTATAAGAGAGAATAATTTCCCTTTCATTCTTGACTCTCCTTTGCTTCTCTCACATCCCATCAACTTGAAAGTAGTAAATGTTATATTTTCTACATAAGAAGTGTTAAGAATAAGGTGATATAATCCTTAATCCATTCTTCAAGTCTCGATTTAATTTTTCTCAATTTGGAATGTAAGCCTTCTATCCTCCATGCTCATTTCCTTCCCTTGGTTTCCAACAAACAAATTTGGGAAAAATGAAAATTTTATGTAGAAGCTTTGAGGAAATAGTATTTATCTTTTTAGAAAAAAGCATAACTTATAAGGATATGAAAAATAAAACAAATAGCGAAATACTTTGGAAATGCAACTAAGCATATTAGAAGTTTAAGGCCAAACCTAAAATATGTAAATTAATCCTTTGATCAATAAATAAATATTATATTAAAAGGAGGGATAAACCACAATCCCACATTAATATATTATTAAATTTTTTATTAAATGATTATCATCCTCCCACTTTATTGCATGGTGGATGTTTTGTTGGCCACATATCAATAACTACCTCAATTTTACAAATAGGTAAAAAAGCATGTCATGCATTATTGGGAAATATTTTATCTATATAATCAGTACTATCTCTAATTTTGTTGATATCTACCATACATCCAAATTTTATATCCCCTTTCTTGTCTCTTTCTAATATTTTGATGTCTACTTGACATACTTCCTATTTGACTTGTAACTCTTTCCCACAGTGTATTTTAGTGACATCTACTAGTATCTTATATTATTGCTTAGTAATTAATGATTTATTCTTAAATAAGAGTGATTCATCTAGGTGGGCAGCATATTCATTTACCACATAATAAATCATATTGTTCTTAAATTTATTTAATTTTTCTTACGTAATAACCTTAATCCTCTTTTTTTAAGAACCTATGATACCCAAAATAAAATTTAGTGCGTAATTTTTTTTTATAATTTAGTCATTTTATTACACTCCAAACACATCAATTAAAGGAGGGATAACTCTACTACGAACTTGGAATCTTATACATATACATCACTCATGATAATACCACACTTTAAACGTATGGGATATACTATTGTAAATAAAATACAATGAGAAATATTTGGTTATTTGGATGAGTTTTAAAAAAGGTGGGATGAGACATTATGACGACCATGTGACATAGATGTGAAAACATTGCTTTTAATGGTTGGGAATTTAACAATAGATAATATAAAATAAAATATAAAAGAAAAAATAAAAATGAATAAAGATGGTCCAATATCATATGTGATTTCTAAAGACATTGTTGAGCACTTAAAGTACAAGGTATGGTGATCAGAGCATCACAATGCATGATTATGAATTTGATATGCTTCGTTCATCCAATGCAACATTTTTCTAATCAGATCCTTATATATAGTGCCTAAATCTAACTAAATTCCTTGAATTGTGGAAGATTTTGTCCCCAAAAAGTCATCAATAGTTTCGATATTTTTTCTGGAATTTAGAGTGTTTCATCAACTAGTCAACTAATCTAGTCAATCAAATTATTTTCTACTGATCAAATTCTTGAAAATACCTAATTGTCTAGTCAATTTTTCTAAAATAGTCAACTCCTTTGATCTCTTATTCAACTCCTTCACTAGTTTCCCATATGATTGACTCATTGACCACTCAATCGATTACACAGTTGACTACTATGTTATTCAACCACTCTAACGAATGTGCCCTCTTAGTTCATCCTCTGAGTAATTGTATCCAAAATATTCATAAATGTAACAAACCAATATAACCTTTGCTTCCAACTCTCCCCCGTGAGCAAAACATTCTATAGACTCAAGAGGTGAAATTATGTCAACATGACAATTTAGCCCATGATCAAATCTCCTTAAATCCTTAACATATCATGTATCATAATAAACATGGATTTCGATAATGGATTTGTAACTTACATATCAACAATATTCTACAATAATCAAGAGCTACATCTCTCTCATGAACCAAACATTGTAAGTAGTGAGCATCAATTTTGACACACTTTATCTTATTTTGTGAAATAGGATTATTAGCAACTTTAATTGCACTCTCATTGTCATAATAAGTAGTGTTCAATTCTTTGAAAATAAACCCAAGCTCTTATACGAGTTGATGAATCCAAACTTCCTCCTCTCTACATGAAAAGATCCAAAATATTAAGCTTCCAAAGATCATAGAGAGATTATATATTGTTTCTTACACAAGCAAAGCATGGGTCCAAGAGTAAACTGAAACGCATAGCCATAAGAGAATTTCTAACACCATTGTCAGCTTCCCATTTAGATTTAGTAAAACCATCTAATGCATATAAATTTGAGAACATTTGATACAAAAATTAGAGATACCATTAATATAAAAAATTAATTTTATTTCTAGCTTTCCGATGGCTTGTTGTGAATCCTACATGGACCAAAAATGCATACTAAAATTAAAGGAATTGTTGGGTCAACTATGAGTTAAGTAAATAAGGCTAATAACAAGCTTTCTATAAAAGGTAGCATCAAATTTTACATATTTCCACTCTTTAGTCAATTTTATACCTAACTAAAATGATGTAACGCATGGATTACATTGACCCATCTTAAATCCTTTCAATAAGTTCAATACATATTTAGATTGAGAGATAAAGACACCATTACTTAATCGTAAAACCTGATGACCAAGATCTATCATCTCAAAAGTGTCGGTGAGTTGACTCTTTAATTTACGAATCTCAGTAATATTATTTCTAGTCATGACCAAATCATCAACAGATACAAAAAAAATATGAAGTATTACCATTATTGTGATCCATAAATTGTATTGGATATTCCACTAGACAAGTCATCACAACAAATCTAATAAAATTAGACTTAAAAGTTCCAAAATATACACTATTACATATTTATATCTCTTTAGATTCATAGATGTATAGGTTACCAATAATAGTGTATGCATGTGAATTAAAATTGTAGAAAATAGAGGACAACAAAAAAAATCTCACAAACAAATTTGACACACGATATGACCTGGGAAACCCTTTCGGGAGAAAATCCCAACGAGAAGGTGAAGTCGCACTACTCTCCTTCCCCAAATCAAAATATGGGTACGAGTACAAATAAGTCTGGCTTATGGCCCTTCGGAAGTTACAATGCACAAATCCTTTCTTTCTACTCTATCTCCTATCCCTCTTAGCTAATTTTGCTCAACTATGATACAAATGCACTTGAAAGAATGGAAGCCCTTTTCCTCCTATTGGCTCAGTTACAATACAGCCTGATATCCTATTATTGGTTACGTTTGACTACCTCAACTCTTAACCAAAGTTACAATATAGACTCTTCTATAGTCATCTTCATCATAATCATGTGCCTAGCCCTTTTATCATGAATAATGGGGTCAGACTTTACATCCTCTCAAACTATGGTGGTGAAAACAGAAAGGTCAAATTTTGAGTGGCATAAAATTCATGTACATACTCTAATTAACATCATTCTTACATTGTTAGAAAGGTATATATGTGTCTAATAGGAAGGAAAGGAATTTTGATGAAGTGGATAAAGTTTACTCCCAAAAAACATGATTTGATGCCTCAAAATGATCCTAGAATTTTTCACACCCCAATTTTCCAAATTAGTACTCATAGGTAACAAGGGTCCTCTATGTTGATTCCTCCACTTTTTTCCACTATTAAAGCATTGACATGGATGAAGAAAAATTTAATGATTCAATCCAAATCACACCTACCCATTTTGGGAGGATTTTTCTCCCCAAAATATTCTACTAAATGAGGTGAGAAAATGTTTCCTCCACCTTCTCTCAGGTGTACCATTTAGTTTTGTTTGGAAGTTTTCCTTCAAGCCAATCTTCCAAAGGTCACATTGGCCTTCTCTTGTAGTTATGGACCTTTTTTGGAAAATTATATCTTCTGTCAACTCTACCTAAGCATCTAGTTCCAAATCATCAATAGAAGGTAGAACATGTTCCTCTTCATGATCTAACATGAAAGACTGATAGAGTTTCATATTCTCTACATTGGCAATTGAGTAAATGCACATGTATGGTGGTAAATTGAGTATATAGGCATTATCACCAACCCTTTATAGTATCTCTAAGGGATCATACCCTGGAGCCTTAATTTTCTTACTAGGTAAATGTAGCCTTTCCTTATTCAATTTTAGTGATACTCAGTCTCCCACCTTGAAAGATTTATATGTTTTGTCCTAATCATGCATAGCCTTGTATTTTTCATGTGACTTTTGCATTGTATCTTGTACTGTACATGGATCTATTTAATTTTCTCTATAAAAATTTTAGCCCTTAAGGAATCTCCTATAAGATGTTCGCTCACTCATCAATGCCCATATGCAATGTAGAAAGGTGAAGGCAGAAAATATCCAAAACGAGTTTCAAATGGGGACTTTCTAGTACAAGTATGGATTTCTCTATTATAAGAATGTTGTATATATACAATATTTTCATCCTAGGTCTTTGAATGATTCTTATTATATCCCCTCTGTAATTGCACCAAAGTCCTTTTGACTACCTTTGCCTTTCCATATGTGTGTGGATAGAATATTGTAGATCTCTTCAACTTTGTGTCCATCTTCTCCCAAAATGTAGTCCAAAATTTATTGAGAAATCTTATATCTCTATCTGAACGATGCTCAGTATCCCAAAGTGCACCCAAACCTATCCAAAGAACAAGTTTGGTGTGTCTTTCTCATTGGTGGTCTTTTTACAAGGAATCAGAACACACATCTTTCTAAATATGTCAACTACCACAAATAGTTAGTCATGTCTCTTCTTGGTTGTTGGTAAACTTACCACAAAGTCCATGGAAATGCTTTCCCAAGGGTGAGTGGTTACATGTAAGAGATGATATATACCATGTTTACTATTGGTAGGATTGTTGGTACAACAAAGCTTGATCCTCTTATGATCCTAGCTACCTTCTCTTGCATCTTGGGCCAATACACATATCCCTGCAAGTTGACCACAATCTTCACTACACCAAATTTCCCTATAACCTTGGAGGTTTGATCATCTCTAATCGGTTGCGATAACTCACATTTAGGAACACACAACTTATCCAACCTATAGAGTAACACATCTTAGAGATGGTAGTCAATGGTTTTTTTGCCATCGTGCACATGACTCTGACTCTCCATCTATTGAAACACCTCCCCGAAGTCCTCATCCTCTGAATATGTATCTTTGTATGCATCATGGGTGAATAGTTCCATGTGCATAAGAGTTCCCAAAGATGTGATATTTGATGTGGGTGGCCTTGAAAGCATGTTTTCCAACTTGTTTATGTTTCCCTTATTGTACTTAATCACTAAATGAAGTTGTTATTGAAACCACATCCACTTGTAATTTTTGGTCTATTGTAGCTTACTCTGGTGCTACAGGTATTGTAGTGGTGGTGATCTATTTGGATTGTTGTCTCCTTTCCCATTATAAAGTGCTTCCAATTCTTCATAGCTTACACCAAGGCATAGTGATCATTGTCGTATGTAGGGTAGTTAGGAACATCACCATGAAATACTCCATAATGGTAGCATACAAGACTTCCTCCATACACCAAGGCCTCTAACATATCATACTCACTCTCATTTATCTCCACTTCAAAATGTAGTTGTAAGTCTTACAATGCCAAAACTGGTGGTGGAATGATATTCTTCTTTAGCTGCTTGAAGGTCATCTATTGACCCTTTACCCACTAGAAACTGTTGTCACTTATTGCTCTAGCATGTAGTAGTGTTACTACTACTAAAAATGAGGTTACAAATTTGATCACTAATGACCTAAGAAACATTAGTAGGCACTCACCATTTCAAGGTGGAAAAAACACAATTTCTGAGATTCACTAGCAATATGTGCTTCTTTAATCTCTCTAGCACCTATGTTAAAGGTGAAATTTGCCCCTCCTAGGTAGCACTATATACTAGTATATCACCTAAATAGACAATAACAAATGAATCTATAAAAGGGTGTAGTACATCACTCATTAATCTCATAAACATAGTTGGTGCATTGCATAAGCAAAATGGCATGACTAACCACTTGTACAAACCTTTCTTGGTTTTGAAGGCGGTCTTCTAGGTATGTTCTTCTATGACTTGAACTTGATGATATCCAGTCATTACGTCCAAATTAGTGAAGTATTTTACTTGGTACAACTGATCTAACAAATCATATATCCTAGGTAAGGGGGTACCTATTATTGAGCATGATCTTGTTTTACACCCTATAATCTATACACATCCACCAAGTGTCATCCTTGTTTGGCACAATGATGATGGGTGACACACATGGTGATGTACTCTATCAAATGAAACCCTATTCTAGTAGGTTTTGCAAATGTGTCTTCACCTCACTTGCTTCTATAATAGACTGTTTGTACAACCTAATGTTTGGCAATGGGGATTTTGGCAGTAGCTGGATCTTGTGCTCGATTTCCCTTTTAGGTGGTAACCCTTTGGGCTCCTAAAATGCATCCCTTTATGCCTAAAGAAAATATTCTAAATGTTGTTTATGTTTCTTAGTAAACCCCTCCAAGTATGCCTTGCCTCTTACTGCCTGTTCTATAGACTGATTTTCTCTTAAAAATAATAAAACATACTTCTTATTGGAACTGACCAATTTATTGTCTTGGTTGGTACTTGCTAGTGAAATTTTTGAGTTTCTTGTGTGTGCATTAATGGAGAAATATTTTCCATCCTTGATGAGCCAATACTGGTTGGCTCTCTATTTAAATATTACATCTCACATAGTACATGTAGGACTCCCAAACATAACTCCACGTATAACAAGGGGAACCACATCTAGTTCCACTTCATCCATAAAATCAACATTGAGTAAGTCTAATTTTTCATTGTTCATTTACTTTGTATCTTCATCCTTATTTACCCATCCCATTTGGATATGGGCTTGGATTATCACAAATTTCAAACCCCAACTTCTTGACCAACTCTACTGCAATGAGATTTTACTACAATCCTGAGTCAAAAAGAGCATCAGTCTTGGTCTTCTTGACATGTATATTTATATATAAGAGTTTGGTAATTTCTCTCTTCTTATTGTTGAAGACTACTTCAATTCCCCTACTTTTGTAGTAATGTATAGATGGTATTCACGTCAATATTCAAATTTCTTTCAACTTTGTTGCTCAAATTAGTGGCCATGAGATTTTTCTTCTTATTGTCTTTCTTTTGTTATTAGGGTTAATATCTAGATGCGACTTCCAAACCTTCTCCTCTATATGGTCATCAATGTTGTAGTGGTCATTATGATATTTGCACTAATGTGTTGTGGTTGTCATCCTTTTATATTTCCCCATTTTTGCCTCTTCTTCCCCTCCTTAAAAGCACTTTGTTTCTCCTTATGCTTTGATCTATTTGATTTCCCTTTTGATAGGTCTTTGTTTTCTAGGTACTGTGAATGTACGCAAGTCTAGTCCATGGATCTGGACATGAGCCACCAAATATTTTGGGAGTTCATTTGGATTCTTTGGAGAGATACCTATCATTATGGTGATCATTTGAACTTTGTGGTGTACTCATGCATAATTTTCCCCTATTCTTTCTTGAAGTAATACAACTGGATCCACTAGTCCTCTTTATACTGAATAGGTTAAAACTGTGACTTTATGACGGTTTTGAAATCCTCCCACTTAGTCATTGGAGGATATCTCTTTGACATCAAGGTCTCTATGTCACTTTCCAACCAAGTTAGGGCATGACCCTCTAATTTTAGCGCCGCAAATGGAATATTCTACTCCTCATCAATTTGATGGGCACTCAAATGCACTTCTACCAGTGATTTAGCTTCATAGCATTGATTTTGTCATGGTTCGACTTACTGTCAACCTTTTCTTCCATTTTGAACAGGGACTGTGGATTATTCATAATACTCTAACTCGGTTGTTATCTTTTGGTTCATTTCTTTGGGTTTTTCTTTATTACTTCTCGATCTCCTGATTGCCCTTATGATTTTTTCTCTACATAGAACCCCCATCTTCTCCAAACATATAAAGCTTATTACTCAAGGATGTTGTTGGACCTCAGAATTACTCTCCTTTGACAACTTCTCTTGTTTTCTATAAAAGACAGATCCCCATCACTGATAAATGATAGATTTTGTCTCAAGGAAGACATTAAATGATTGACATGTTATACTTTTATGTTTTTGCTATTTGAAATAAGTTTTTGCAAATTAGCTATGTAACGCAGACTATTTTGGAACTAACCATGTGTTTTGTAGCTACTTCCATGATTGAACAGGTTATAAGCATCAAACGAAGAAACCAACCACATGGGCATCTTTGGAATTGTCTCGACATGGATCCTATACTAGTCGCCTAGCCCAGATTGACAAAAAAGCTAGCTCAAGACCATAGTCAAAGGAGGAGTCAAATGAAGAAATCCAAGAGCAATAAGACTCTTTGTCCAATCTTCCTAGTTAATTAATAAAATCTGACAGTTTTGTTGTAGCATTAACTCGGATTAGCCACTGGTGTTAACACTTTTATGCATCCATCTTGCTTGAATTAAAGTCACCTTTAGCCGATCAATCATTTACACAGATCTATTGTAAAGCATGTAGACCACCTATAGCTAAATTTTCTCCAAATATAGTTCTGAATGTTTTCTTTAAGTATCAACTGTACAGAACTGAGAGCAGTCTGAATTTTTGGATGTATTAAGCTCATAATTACAGCTCTACAGTTTTGGAAGTTATTTTCCTATTAATAATACGAAGCCGTATTTTGACCAATGATTATTTGATTGAATATCTTTAGCTAATTAGAAGCTCAACTCAGTCAGTTGCAGAGGGCCCCGACACTAAAGGTGGTTTTTCTTTTTATTTTGTTAATTTTTCAATTTAGTTTCATTACTTACTTTTAGCAGTATTTGTAGTTTAGGTTGATTCCCTATAGTCTATTTCTTTTAGTTCTAATCAACAGCATAATGTTAGAATTCAATGGTGCAGTCTTGTTTTTTCAATCTATTTCATAAAGGAAACAACTTTGTTTTTAAACGGGGTAAGGTTGAAAAGTAATAAGGATGCATTGTTTATTAGTTTAATTACTGTTTGTTTCCTCTGTTATTTATTTCCTAGTTCAGATCGCCAATGCACTGTGTGAATAAATGTTTTCAGTCACCATTTCAAGTTGATATCCATCCTAATTAGTTACTCATTTCATATTTACTCTCTACATGTTTGATTTAGTTCTTTGGACTATAAAGTACACTAAGTTGCTTGTATGCCATCTCAGGAAAGTTATCTTTTGAAATTGAAGGCTTGGAGAACTTGATTTAGTTATTTTTATTCTTTGTAATTATTTCGATTGGCCTTACAAATTCACCTTTTAATTCTTGACTTAATATCAATGAAAAAATCAAATAGACGCTCTATTTTTTCCTTCTTTTAACTTAGATTTTAACTAGCTTTTGAACTCTTGGTTCACCTTTAAGAAATTTAGATTCGGTTTCTCATAGTTCAAATTGTACATCATTAGGAATCAAAGAACAGAAACCCCCAAAACAATATCAAATACAAAAGAACGAAGTAAGAAGGGTTAACTAGCACATACAATGCACTACAGTTGATCACCTTACGAGCCTCAGTTGATAATTTATGCAAATCAATATAGGATAATAAATTGACTAAAAATTTTGGCGCCATTGTTGGCAAAGTTTAACTAGGTAACTTTATCTCTTACATTCAAAAAAAACAATTGATATGCATAGAGAAAGAGACTCTAGGGGTAGATTTATAGCTAGAGGGAGGAATTCAATTCCTACAACACCACCTACTCCACCAAGAACAAGAAGAGATACACCTCCATCCCAAACTCATACTCCCAACTATAGAACTTCTGAAGTTCCAGGGGCATAAATCCAATCAAAAGAATCTCCTACTTCATCTACCAAGTCAGTCCTAGAGGAGAAAAATCTTGAATCTCCAACAACAGGAGTAGCCTTTTTCATGTCTACAGGGGAGAACATTTTAGTTTAAGAATTAAGAATACCTGGCGAGGAAGAAGAAGTAGAACCTCTCTCCCATATCCCATTAATAGAAGAACTAGAGGAGGAGAAAGTAACCTTATAGGTTGAACCCTATACTGACCCTGAAGAAACTATAATGGTAGAAGAAGAAGAGGGTTGAGAATTCACACTGTTATGAGGAGGGGGTAGAGGAAGAGGCAGAGGAAATAATGAAGGAGGTAGAGGAGATAGGGAAATAGATAATTCTTTTGGATTCCATATAATGGATGAAGAAACAAATGCCATAATGGAAAATATCTCACCTTTTGCCCTCCCAGACTTCCATGGGTTAAAGTGTGATGATCCTGAAACATTTTTATTTGAGTTTGAAGTCTTGTGTAGAACCTATGATTATCTAGAAGACTCTCAAAAAATTAAGTTGTTCGCTTCAACACTGAAAGGAGCTGCTTTGAAGTGGTTCATGGGGTTAGTCACTTAATCCATTATAACATGGAATGACATGAAAAAATTGTTTTTGGATAGGTATTTGGATTATTGCATGCCTACTAATCAGAAAGATGAAGTGTTCAAAAGCAAAGAGAGGATGAAAATTTAGAGGATTTGATTGAGAGATTCAACTATAATTTGAAAAGAGCAAAGATGGAAAATTTAGATGAAGATACCTTAAAATATCTTTTATTAAAAGCCATTAGAGATGAGTGGATAAATGTCCTTAACATGATGGGGAAGGGAGATATCTCTCAACTCCCATTAAATGATATAGGAGAATTATGCATTCATCTCTTAAGAGGGAAACCCAAAACCGGTAAAGGTCCGAGAAATCCTTGTCTTGTTAGAGTAAATAACTCTGCAACTGGATCAGTGAGTAGGGCAAAAATTGGTAATATGCTTGATGAATTCAAAACATATATTCTAGGGAGTCTTAGTGAGCAAATAGACACCCTTAAGTTGCAAAACAAGAAGAAAACTAAAGCTGGTGCTTTAGCTATTTTCTATCCAAAATGCAGAAAAAAACATGCTCTAAGAGAATGCCCTTTAGATGTAAAAAATATAGAGACTTGTATGATTTGCTTAGAGAATCATGAACCAAGGGTTGTCCTTTGATTCCAGATCTTAAGGTTGTTTTTCATGAAGAAACAGTTCCAAATTCAGCAGAACCTTTTTGCTTTGTCTCTAGAAAACCTTGGCAAGGGCCACAAATTAGGGATTTAACAATCAAATGCATCTTTAGTCCCCACCAAATTGGAATTCTTGGCAACAACCTTGGCCTCAACCTCAATCTGAATCTCACCTTGGGCATAAGGAGTACAAAATCCTTATTGGAGATTTTCTCGATATTATCAATATCCTCCATCATATCAGAATTATACTCCCCCACAAATTCCACAACAAAATCATCAACCACAACTTCAAAATCAGAACCCTCAACTTTCATTACCATTTCCACAAAAATTCCACAACAAAACCAAAGTCCTCAACTCTTATAGCCATTTCAGCAGAGATGAAATCAGCAACCTACCCAACCATTACCAAACCCCAACAATAAAAATCCTCAGAATATTTACATGGTGGAAGGACAACAATTTCCAACTTATATGATCGCTCCTATAGATCTCAATGATGCTCGAATAAGATCTGGTAGGATATTAAAAAAGGAAAAACCTTTTGTAGTTATTCAGGATCAAGACAATTCTGAGGAAGATTCTCTACAACCCAATAAAAGTTTTGAGGGAACATCTCAAATCAAAATACTGAAAATGAAAAATAGAAAGAAGCAATGAAATCAACTCCTATCATTCAGCAGCTAGTATCTACTTTTGCACCTCCTTTTCCTGAAAGATTACAAGTTGATAGAGGAGAAAAAAAGCAGATCATGTTGCCTAATTATGATTTTCTAGATGAATTAAAAAATGTCTTTATCAAAATTCCTTTGTTACAATCCATTAAGGAGATTTGAATCCTAGCTAAAACAATAAAGGAGTTGAGCATAAAGAAACCATGAAGAAAAGCAAAAGAAACAAAAAAAATTCACCTGGTATGAAAAATAGCAGATATAATGATGGGAAAAATGGCCATACAAAAATATGTAGATCCAGGAAGTCCAATTGTGAAAATACATATCAATGGAGTTAAAATTCCAAATGCATTGATTGATTTAGGGGTAGTGATCAACATCATGAGCAAACAAACCATGGAACAACTCAAGATTCCTAATCTTCTTTACACCCCTACATTACTACAATTAGCAAACAGATCTGTAATCAAACCAGATGGAGTGTTAGAATATATTTCAGTATCCTTAGATTCTTGGGAATATCATGTTGATTGTATGATCTTAACCCCCAAGAACAATATAGGAGGACATCCACTCATATTAGGAAGACCTTGGCTGGCCACAGCTGATGCTTTTGTTAGTTGTAGATCTAGTGATATGTATATTTCTCACGGGAATTCAACAAAGAAATTTACTCTATATCCTCCAGCAAAAACAATCACAGAAGTAGACAACAAAGAACAAATTGTTGTTGAAAATGACATTAAGCCTTTCTTTACTATTTCAAATATTAGTGAAGATAGTCAAATCTTAAATACAATGGAAAATTTTGAATCATCTCCAGAATATGAACATGATCAATTTCAAGAAAAATACAATATTGAATATTTGTCATCTAGGCAGATGTCTCTTCATTCTATGGAAGAATTTGGTAGCTCTATAATTGAAATCTTTCCAAGGAGAACATTGAACACAAACAATAACTTGGAGAAATTACAATAGGAAAAGCAAATCAAGACATTACAACAACATTTTGTTGCGTATGCATGGGAATATACTGACATGAAAGGAATTAGTCCTAAGATTTGTATACATCACATCTACATTGAGGGAAATTGTAGACCTATCAGACAACCTCAGAGAAGGATGAATCCAAGTCTTAGAGAAATTGTGAAAGAAGAGCTGCAAAATCTGCTGAATCTAAACTTCATTTACCCAATTTCAGATAGCCAATGGGTTTCCCCTTTAGTGATTGTTCCTAAAAATAATGGTAAATGGAGGGTGTGCATTGATTACTAAGAATTGAATAAAGCTACCCTTAAAGATCATTTTCCTTTGCCCTTTATAGATCAAGTGTTAGATACATTAGCAAGTAAGACGTATTTCTCATTCTTTGATGGATTTAGTGGTTATAATTAGATTCAAGTGGCACCTGAAGATCAAGATAAAACCACATTTACTTGTCCATAGGGAACCTATGCCTACCGAGTACTTCCTTTTGGGTTATGTAATGCACCTGCAACATTCCAAAGAGAAGTACTAGGAATTGTTTCTAATCTAATACATGATTTTGTAGAGTTATATATGGATGACTTTACAGTCTATGGGAATACATTTGAAGAAGCTTTCGAAAATTTGGAAAAAGTTCTTAAAAGATGTAAGGAAGAAAACCTTTCACTAAGCCATGAAAAATGTTTTACGATGCTTACAGAAGGTATTATTTTAGGGCATCACATTTCAGGAGATGGGATTAAAGTTGATAAATTTAAAGTTGAAGTCATCTCTAAATTATTAATTCCGAATTGCGAAAAGGATGTTCGTAGTTTTTTAGGATTCACAGGATACTATAGACGATTTATAGAAAATTTCAGTAAAATAGCATCCCCACTCCTCAAATTACTCACCAAGGATTGTGAATTCGATTGGAATCCTGACTACCAGTTAGCATTTGAGACTTTAAAACCAAAAATTTCTGAGGCACCCATCTTGAGAGGTCTAAATTGGAAACTACCTTTTCACATTTCAACAGATGCTTCAGATACATCTCTGGGAGTTGTATTAGGACAAAAAGACTTGATTCCCTCTGCCATCTACTATACAAGTAAGAATTTGACTCCCACTGAGTTGAACTATACTGTAACTGAAAAGGAATTTTTAGTTGTTGTTCATGCAGTCAACAAGTTCAGACATTATATAACAGGCTATGAAACCTTTTTTCATATAGATCACTCTGCACTTAGATATTTAATGAATAAACCTATTACTAATGGCAGAGGTACAAGATGGCTTTTACTCTTGCAAGAATTCAATACTACTGTGCTAGATAGACTTGGAAAACAAAACACGGTTGCTGATTTCTTGTCCAGAATTCAAAATATCAAAGATGACACTTTGGTTGAAGATAAGTTTCTGGATGAATATCTTTCTGCAATGACTACTCAAACTCCTTGGTTTGGAGATATTGCTAATTACTTAGTCACAGGGAAATTTCCTTCACCTTTGTTTCCTAGAGAAAAAAAGAAAGATCATTCAGATAAGTTCAAGCTACTTATGGATCACTAATGAATTTCATAAAACAGGTCTAGATCTTATAATCAAAATATGTGTTAGGGAAAATGAAATGCTTGAGGTTCTTAAGGCATGTCATGATGAGCCCTGTGGTGGACACTTTGTTGACAATAGGACAACCTATAAAATACTTTCTTTAGGATATTATTGGCCATCCATCTTCAAAGATGCCAAAGAATATGTCAGGAGGTGTGACAGCTGCCAGAGGGCATGGAAACTTGCTCCTTCAAATGAAATGCCACTACAAATTCAGGTACTCATTGAACCTTTTGAAAAATGGGCCTTATATTTTGTTGGGCCAATTAATCCTTCATCTAAGAAAAAGAAGTATATCTTGGCATGCATTGATTATGTCACTAAATGGGTAGATACCAAAGAATTACGTTTTTCTAATGAAAAATCTATAGTTAATTTTGTTTTTGAGGACATCTTCACTCGTTTTGGTGTTCCAAGGGGAATTGTGACAGATTAGGGATCTCAATTTACATCTAAAATGGTGAAGGGTCTTGTGGAATATTAAATCTACTCCCTATCATCCACAAGCAAATGGTCAAGTTGAATCTACAAATAAGGTGATTGAAGGAATTCTCACTAAGACCATGCACCTACATAGAAGAGATTTGGCAAAAAGGATTCCTTAAGCCTTATGGGAAACAAGCCCTGTTCCTTACATAGTTTCAAATCAAAACCTTCAAGATGTCAGTCCAATTGGGATTTGATTTATCAAAGGCACATAAACATAGATTGGAGAAACTCAATGAACTTGATGAAATCCGGCAAGATGCAGTCCAAAGAACCAATATAGTCCAACAATAGAGGGCTAAATGGCATGATAAATATATTAAGGAGAAGAAGTTTCAAGCAGGATATTGGGCATTGTTGTTCGATTTAAAGTTCAAAAATTTTCAAGGGAAGTTTCAAACTCATTGGCTTGGGCCATATGAGATGGAAGAATTCTTTAATAACGGAGTAGTAAAGATAAGGACAATAGATGGAAGAAAAATACCTCTTCTTGTGAAGGGTCATCGACTGAAGATATATCAAAAACCAGTTTCAAGAGAGGAGTTCATTAAGGTTTTCCAGGATAACTCTGAAATGAAGTTAGTGAAAAAGAAATCTTCTTCTCCAATAACTTATTCTTTATTTTTCCTCAGCAAAAAGAAATAAATAAATAAAAAATAAAGAAAAACAATAATAAAAAAAATGTATGAGGTTGAAAACCAATCATTGATTGGCATCCTTATACAGAAAATACAGGGTGAAAATCAGAGATTTCTGACATCCTATATTTTCCATTTCCTTTTTATAATAAATAGCGACAAAAAACTACATTCATTTACAGTTTAGAGTCTGTGAATTCATCATCTCATTCCATCTCATTATGTCTTCATTTTTTCCTATAGTTCCACTTCATCTCAATATCATATTTCATTTACATTTAATATTCTTATAGTTTTATCCCATTTCGCCCTATTTTTCATTTTATCTTACATCTTATTCCATCTCACTATTATAACCCATTTCCATTTTATTTTTACATCCATATTTCATAAACCATATTTCACTTTTCTGTCTTTTCACATTCTGCAGCCAATTCCATTCTGCAACTAATCTGATTTTGTAGCTACAACTTACTTATTAGCTTTGGCACATTGTACAAATTACAAATAAATCATGAATGCAGAGAAATTGAAGAATCAAGTTTTGGAGATCAACCATGCTCAAAGTATCTATGGATCAACACCAAAAGAATTATCAAGCAAAAGGTTAAGTTCTAAAGATAAAATGAAAATTTATTTCAAACAGCAAGTCATAAACATAAGTCATGTATAATATGAATGATCATATGTCTCCTTAACAAGTCATCATTTGATTTGACTACCACTTCATGATACCACATCTCTGCCACATCTTCCACATTCGATACCGAACAGTCTATAATGATTTCATCATACTACACCTCCGCTAGTCTGTACTTAAATAGTATCTAATAACTCCATCTGTTAACGGTCAAAACTATGATGTGACCAATGTATTCATGTATCTCCAAACCCTCACCATCTACTTATTCCATGTGAACACATAGTTATTTTTCACCATACCCACAGTGAGTCCATTTCATAGACCAGGAGAGTAATTTCGAAGGTTAGAAAATTCTACGAAACAGAGACTATGGGACTTATTGTCAGAGCAGAGTCCATAGGAGAAAAGTTTATGGAAGGGTACCCACAACTCTAGGAGATGCTGCATAAGACTGGATGGCTCAATTCCATTGAAAATTTTGATGTATATCGCAAGGAGATCACAAAATGTTTTGCTAGATCATTGGATGGTACAAAAATAGAGATTGAAGACATTAAGTTTACATTAACCGAATCTTATATAGCAGAGGCTATAGAACTGCCAAGACTTGGTGAGAGATGGTTCAAAAATAAAGACTTTCACAGTGAATCATGGAAGGTAATCCTCAAGAACCTTGGTATGGATGTCACTGTGTTTAGAAAAGGAATTCATATTTCTGCACTTAAAAAGAAATGGAGAATTATGCTTTTGATATTACACAAATTTATTACTTGTGAGGGAAGATTCAGATGCATGTATGTTTATCATATACGTTTATTGATGAACTTTCTAGAAAATGGAAACATAAACCTCCCTTTCTTCCTTCTAAATAGTCTAAGGACGTTGGCTTCAAATGTACAGAAGAAAATAGAATTCATAGACACGATTATGTACCATCATGGGTTGGTAAAAATACTGGTTGAGTTTCATCTAAAAAGAATAGGAGATACTTCAGAAAACTTCTTGATAACAAACTATTTCCAAGAGGCACTAAAATCACCTGAAGAGGGTAATGTCAGAAGGAGTAAGGGAAAAGACCGTTATGACCATTCAAAGCAAGCATGAGTCCTCCACACAGAAAAATGATGAAGAGCTAGTCTCTGAGATAGAGATCAGGGAGCAGAGCAAGCAAAAAGGAAAGATAAAAAAGAAAGTTGGTGGAATTACTAAGAACAAACCTGAATCTTCATTACAACAAGATGATGAACAACTAATCTCTGAAAAATTGATAGAGATTAGGAAGCAAATCAAGAGGAAGGAAAATATAGGAAAGGAGAAAAAGGGTACAAAGGAGGAGAACATAATCCCCCTACAACTTAGAAGGAGCTCTAGACTCCAAGGTATGGTAAAGAAGGTATCATAAAAGGGAACAAAGTTCATAAATCTAGAAGAAGAAACCCCAGTACCATCTCATGAAAATGTTCCATTTACATATAGTCCTCAAAACTCTCCTAAACAATATTCTGAAGGTAGCCCCAGTAGAGGATCCCCAGGCATAGTCCTAATGCAGCAACAAATTTATGATTACATAGAATCACTATAAAAGAAAAGTGCCTCAATGGATCTAGGCTCCTCAGGAAATGAAGAACAACCCGTCAATCCACAAGAACCTCTGACTGACTCTCTCAAATAGGAAATCTATGAGTTAGAGATATTGAATAGGCATATCAAGAAGGAAAATGAAACCTTGAAGGAAAAAAGCAAATTGGATAAAGCCATTCATGATAATACAATACTGCACATAGGGCTATTGTACAAGTAGAATGGGAAGTTGAAAGGGAAGAATAGAAACTTGAAAAAGACAATCATCAACCTTAAATACAGACTTCTCATGAAGAAACCCAGGATGACAGTAAGTTCAAAGAGGTTCAAGAGAAGAAATTTAGATGTACTAGCAGAGGTATCTGAGCAAATGCAATAGGAAAGAAGAGTTCACAATTTTGGCAAAATTGCATGGGGACATGCAATGATTTTGCAGTGGGGGTATCTTGGACCTCAGAATTACTCTCTCTTTGACAACTTTTCTCAGTTATTTCTCTTGTTTTCCATAAAAGATAGATCCCCAACACTAATAAATTGTACATTTTGTCTCAAGGAAGACATTAAATGATTGACATGTTATACTTTTATGTTTTTGCTATTTGAAATAAGATTTTGCGAATTAGCTATGGAACGCAGCCTATTCTGCAGCTAACCGTGTGTTTCGTAGTTACTTCCATGGTTGAAAAAGTTACAGGTGTCAAACAAAGAAACCAGCCACATGGGCATCTCTAGAATTGTCTCAACATGGATCCTATCATAGTCACCCAACCAAGATCGACAAAAAATCTAGCTCAAGACCACAGTCAAAGGAGGAGTCAAACGAAGAAACCCAAGAGAAATATTACGCTTTGTCCACTCTTTCTGGTTAATTAATAAAATCTGACAATTTTGTCGTAGCATTAACTCGGATTAGCCACCAGTGTTAACAGTTTTATGCAACCATATTTCTTGGACTATAGTCACTTGTAGCTAATCAACCATTTACCCATATCTATTGTAAAACGTTTTGACCACCTGTAGCTAGTTTTTCTCAAAAGATAGTTATGAATGTTTCTTTAAATATCAGTTGTACAAAACTGAGAGTAGTTCGAATTTTTGGATGTATTAAGCTCAGACTTACAGCTCTTTAATTTTGGAACTTGTTTTCCTGTTAATAATATGAAGTCATGTTTTGACGAGTGATCATTTGAAAGAATATCTTCAGCTAATTAGCAGCTCAACTCAGTCAGTTGCAGAGCACACCTACAATGGAGGTTTTTCTTTTTATTTTGTTTACTGTTCAGTTTAGTTTCATTATTTACTTTTAGCAGTATTTGTAGTTTAGGTTGATTCCCTGTAGTTTGTTCCTTTTAGTTTTGGTCAATATCATAATGTTAGAATTTGATGGTGCAGTCTTGTTTCTTCAATCTATTTCATAAAGGAAACAACTTTGTTTTTAAACAGTGTATGGTTGAAAAGTAATAAGGATTCATTGTTGATTACTTTACTTACTGTTTGTTTCCTCTGTTATTTATTTCCTAGTTCAGATTGCCAATGCATTGTGTGAATACATGTTTTTGATCACCATTTCAAGCTGATATCCATCCTAAACTAAATGGTTAAACATTCACTTCACACAAGGATTGAAATCAATTAGTTACTCTTTGCATATTTGATTTAGTTCTTCGAACTATAATGTATAGTAAGTTGCTTGTATGCCATCTCAAGAAAGTTGTCTTTCAAAATTGAAGGCTTGGACAACTAAAAGTGCTTTAGTTAGTTTTATTCTCTGTAATTATTTCGATTGGCCGTATAAATTTCACCTTTTAATTTTTGACTTAGGATCAATGACAAAATCAAATAGACACTCTGTTTTTTCCTTCTTTTAACTTGGATTTTAACTAGCTTTTGAGCTCTTCGTTCAACTTTAAGAAATTTAGATTCGGTCTCTCATAGTTCAAATTGTACATCATTAGGAATCAAAGAACAAAAACCCCCAAAACAATATAAAATACAAGACAACGAAGTAAGCAGGGTTAGCTAGCACGTACAGTGCACTACACTTCATCAGCTTATGAGCCTCGGTTGATAATTTATGCAAAGCAATTTAGGATGCTAAATTGACTAAACAGATGCCATGGGGATATTTACATTATGATTTACATCAACAACTTATTTTTCCAACCACGAAAATCTCTCCTCTACAGGATAACAAGGATTGTTCACAAATTTGTCAGCCATGATTAGTGTTTTATGAGTTTTGGCACAATCAACCTAGATCACCTGAAATATCCATAATATACACAAAGAAACTTGCTTTGATACCAATATGATATGTAAACTACCATGGATATTGCACTAGATGATTTGTCACAACATATTTGAAAAATATGCATTATTATAATTATATATGTCTTTATATTTATAGATCTATAGATTACCATTAATAGTGTATGCATGAAAATTAAAATTATGGAAAAAAATATAGAAAGGTAAAGTGAAATCTCATAAACACATTTGACAGATGATATGACCTAGGAAAACCTTTGAGAATAAAAACCAAACTAGAAGGTGAGACATCTCTTCTTTGTTCCTCTAAATGGAAATATGCCTGTGAGTAAAAAGAACTGTGTCATGTGGCCTTAGGCAGATACAATGCACAAATCCTCTATGTGTTCTCTGCCTCCTATCCTTCTTGGATATTTTTTCTCGACTATGGAACAAATGTACTTGAAACAGTGGAACCCCTTTTCCTCCTTGTGGCCCGATCATAACACAGTCTAATAACCTACTAATGGTTAGGTTTGAATCTTCTAGAGCCTTCTTCATTGTAATCACGTGGCTAGCCCATTTTTCATGAATAATGGGGGGTGATGTCGAATCCTCTCAAATTATGGTGGTGAAAACATGAAGGTCAACTTCTAAGTGGTATAACTTTTGCATACAGACATAGATTGACATAATTCTTGCTTCTCTAGAAAGTTCTCTATGTGTAGAATAGAGAAAAAGGTGTAGCACTAAACAACCAATTTTTTACACCAAAAAACAAATCATTTAATGCATCAAAACACTCCTGGAAGGTTCTCATATCGTAATTTTCCAAACTAGGTCTTGCAAGTAACAAGGGTCCTGTGAGTTGATTCCTCCACTTTTTTCCTCTGTAAAAGCACTGATATGGATGAAAAATAATATAATGATCCAATATTGTTAATATTATGTAATACATAAGTACCTTGATTGGAATCACAATTTTTCAACCTAATATTGAGGAAGAATTAACCAATATTAGGATACAAAACCCAAGGAACCTACTTCAAACCATATAAGGACTTTTATAAATGTTGGAAAAAAATAGAATCTATTAAAAAACAAAGATATTTCTCTATGTAGAATTATTTAGATAAGTCACCCTGAAGAAATGCACTGTTAACATCCATCTAATGATTTTTTCATCCAAAAAATGCATCAAGGGAAAGAATTAGTTGAATAGCATTCATATTTCCTAGTGCAAGCTTCTATAATTCATAGTGTTTATAAAATGGTTTTCTCATAAATCACATTGATGATTTTTAGGTCGATGCATTTTAAACCACATAATATGTTTCATCAACAAGATCAAGATGGAAAGATTTATCTTAGAATGTAAATAAATAATGAAGAGATGCAACGATTAAATTCCAATGTGTGTCTTTGTGTGTATATATACACATGCTAGTTTACTAATATATATATTCCTTTTAGTTTATTTTTCTCTATTTTTTGGTTATTTTATGGTTATTTTCCTTATATTTATATTTTAATCATGTCTCTTATATAATAATTTTAATTTCTTAGACATTTCTTTGACTTTATAATAATTTTAATTTTAAATTTTATTACTATTAAAAATATTATTTTCATTGGCATTTAACGGTTGCATCTATGTAATATTTTTTTTACATTTTCAAATCAATCGTTCCATCTTGATCCTGATGGTGAACCACATTTTTTGGTTTGAAATGCATCGATCTAAAAATTATCAATATGATTTATTTGAAACCTTCTTACAAGCATTCATGTTTTCAATAAGGTAAAATATTCGTTATAGCCAATGCGTTCTTTCTATGAATTGTTTTTTGACAAAATGAGCCTAATGGTTCTCAACAATACCTTCAAAACTGAAATTGATCTTATATACCCATCAACACTTCATGGCATTCTTCCCTTGTGGTCAAGGAGCTTAATCCCAAAGTGTGATTCCTCAAAACAAAATCCACCTTAGTGAGCATAACCTATTTCCATTTAGGTTTTCCTTATGCATTAGTATAGGAATTTGGATAAGAAGTCTCATGAACATGAGCCTTTAAGGTAATATTGATGTGCTACTTTTGACTACAATTTTATCAACCTAATAAAACATCACCAACATCAGGACCAACAACATCAATTATTTTAGCATCCCATTGAGGCAAAGAAGAAGTTGTTGAACATATATTGACATTAAAAATTCATTGAGGAGAGGTTATGGTTTTATTCATCAATGACTGTTAGTCAGTTGAATTACAAATAATGGTCAACTGAATGGTTGAGATACTTGAGAAATGAACAATCAATTCACTTTCCACAACAATATCAAAGGTATCACTATACAATAGTATAGAGGAAGAATAAAAAAATTAACACCAAAAGGATTCTCGTAAAATATGGGATCTTTCATGATAATTTATTTTTTGTTATATCAGATCAAATAATTGATAGGTTTTCAAATCTCCAAAATATCCCATCATGTTTCAAGCATGGCTCTCTGTATCCAATTTATTTTTTCAAATGGCACCCAAGTAATATATCGAACTTCTAAGGTGTCCAGTTTAGAGTTCCTACCACACCATCTCTTTACTAGAGTTATGAAATTGACAGTTGTAGTGGGAACAAAATTTAGGAGATTTACTTGGATTGGATAATTATATCATTTGTAATCCATCTAAATGACTTTAGGGTGGAAAAATTAGGGAAATAATCTTACAGGGTAAATGTTAGTGGCAATACCTATTTTGAGAATTATGGTTAGAACTACAAGATAGGATTAGCATGACATTTGGAAGACTCAGTTAAAAGGATGACTTATAGGAAAGGCTAAATAGGGAAAATTTCCTTACCTATTTAATAAATTATTTTGGGACCAAATGCCTCCTAAAATGGTGAGGTATGATCTAGATTGGATTTTATATTGCTTTTCATCCATCTCGATGTTTTTAGGGTAGGAAAAACATAGAAATTATCTTACAATAGTAGTTTTAGTGGTGGGACTTAGTTTGGATAAATGGAGTTAGAAACTGGATTTTAGGCATCTAGTGTTAGAAACCTTATGGGGCTAGTTTGAGGCCTTAAACAATGTTCTATGAGTAGTAAAAATGTGATTATTAAGTTCCACACTCCCTAGTGCTTTTCTACACTAGAATATTGTTCCAACGATGTAAGAATTGCATCAATAAGAGTTCAAACATAAAACATATTCATTCTGAAAGTTAACTTATCATGTTTGACGACCACAAATAAATAGGATACCATATTAGCCCCACATTCACTTGAAGGATAGGCTAGTTGTGAGTCAAATATGAAGAATACTCTAGAAGGGTTGAGTTGTAACTCATATTCAAGGTTGAACAACTCAAAGTTATCACCTAATTGGCTATCAGGTTGTGTTATAACCAAGCCACTAGGGGTTTCATTCTATTTTAGCACATTTTATTCCACAGTAGAATAGAGTAGTGAAAGTGGATGGACAAAAGATAAAACAAGGAGGTATTTTTTTTGTAGAATACCAAGAGTCACAAGTCTCACTCCTTTGTATTTTCATAGTTTACATTCAGAAAAAAAAGAAAAAAGAAACGAAACTTTCCCTTCTATGGTAGCTTATTTCTAAATCTATCAACTCTATGATAATTTCCATAAATATTTTAAAATTATAAAAATTTATACTTTTATAATCCCATATTGGATTATCAAATTGGGGGTCATATAGCCTGAAAATTACAATGGGATTTTATAGCTTGAATATTTATGTTCCCTCTTTATTTAAAATATATAATGTTCAATGTGAAAGGTTTAGCCTACGGTACTAACATATGTCGTTTTAAAAATGGAATCCTATGGCCAAGAACTAGTATTGGTTAACGATTGAAACCTTATATTGTTAATTTATAGATGCAACCTCGATAGGTTTTCTGGGCAAAGCATAGAAGTAGTCAATTGTGATGATTCAATATTAGAGGTTGAATTGATGGTTTATTAATAGATAGGGGAAATTTGATAGATGGGATTGTAATAACTAAACATATTTAATGCCCAATGTTGTGTATTGAAATGAAATGTGTGTTATATTCAAGTTGTTGACCCAATAATTCAGATTGACGATGCCGATTGACTATTGATTTTTTGTATCGGAAATCCAACTAGTTGAGTTTTAGCTTTAAGTTGCAGCTCCTATGGATCCTATAGTACACAAATACTCATGATAAATAGTCCACGTAGCATATTAGAATATGAATTGATCTATTTTTAAAGGTAAAATGCATTTCTAATGGATTAGATTATCATCATCGTAATAACTCAATGGCTGACAATCATATCATATTTCAAATTGCATGGATGATAATGAAAGGTTTCAGCTCCACAAAATCATATAGCTGTCATTAATCAAAATCAATGATCAGAATGAATATTAAGTTTTAACTTACTAAGTTTTATTAACCTAAATTAGATCGTAATGAATCTAACGGAGCATGTTGCTTTTAATCAATGGTCTCAAATTTCCAATTGACAATTATATAACAAGTGGGGTCCATCCAATATTGTATCCTTGTCCATTAATTTTGATACATTAATGTGATTAGTACAATCATTTATGTTGTGAATACGTATTCATTATTTAGACAAAGTATAACTTTTTTTCCTCTCAGTGTAACCCTACTTTCAAAGAATATTTTATGTAATTGCCTTATACATGAAGGAGAAACTTGTGTTGTAACCATTGCTTCTTAGAAATTTTGACAACCCAAAATCAATGGGTAAGTACTAGCTATCTTATTTTGTACTTATAGCTATCTTATTTTGTAGTTAGGAGCTCAAAATTATACGTTTAATCTGAGGTTAGATTGAACTATTAAAGGAAGTTAGGGGAAATTAAACAAAATTTTAGTCAACATTATAGTTTAGAAGTGTGATACCAAAGCTAAGAAATTTGATACACATTATCTTATAAGTGAAGCTAGTCCAAATTCCGATGGGAATTGAAGAATCAATGTTTTTAAAATCTAGTTTACTTCGAGATAAACTACCTTCAACAGACTAAGCTAGATTATAGAACTAGGAAAGGAAATTATGGGAAATCAAACGAAATTTTAGTCAACATTATAGTTTAGAAATGTAATACCAAAGATAAGAAATTTGATGCAGATTACCTTATAAGTGAAGCTAGTACAAAATTCGAATTAAGAATTTTATAATCAATGTTTTTAAAATCTAGCTTACTTTGAGATGAACTACCTTCAGCACACTGAGATGTGGATAAAAATTATTTTTGGAGAAGTATTATGATTCTCAGAGAAAATTTATGATGTATCAAAATGCATCTAGACATGTCATTCAAATAACCCCTAATGTTATAGACAAGATGTTAGGGTTACCCAACCCCAGAAAAACCATATATGAGCAAGAATACTAGTAGCATTCCTTGACTTGGTTTGAAAATGATAAGTTGGAAGCTCTAAAGGGAATTTTATCAAACCGAACTAGTTCTTTGAAATAATAGTTTCTTGTTAAAACTAGCATGTTGAAAACAAAGATCCAACACATTGTTTCACTTTTGGTTGTCATCTTAGATTGTAATGATGATGATGAGATGTACAAGGTTTTATTAATTTGTATCCAAGAAATAATGTCCAACCATACAAACATAATCTTTCATATCCTTGTATCATTTGAAGAATCCATCCACTTTTAGCTCAACCATGGGAGCTTCACTGACAAAGCAATACCATACCACGTGTGTTCATATTGGGGCATAAAAAATGAGGAAAAAATGAAATAATATATTGAGCATATAATGGCGAGTAAATAGTTGTTATGTGTTGTATATTAATATGTGTATTATAATGTATTGTTTATGCAATACATTGGCCATGCGGAGGAAAAACGAGCGAGATGGACAAATAAAGGTTCAAGAGTATTGTGGGAGTATCAAGAGTGGGAGCGAGAAAGAAAAATCTATGGTAAATATTAGGTCCATAGTAGCCTAATATTCAAGTTTATGGTCGTAGTATTGATATGTAATTTAGGTTAATGTTAAATTCTTAAAGTAAAAGTGACATTCTCCTTTATCTTTATTAAAGTAATGTAAATGTGACATTCTCCTTTATCTTTCATTTTCATCATTTTACTTAGGCAAATCTGAGTAACTAATAATCTAAGCATAATCTATGGTATGAGTAAGTAGCTAATGCCCCTGTTCAGAGTTAGCGAAAGCCGGTCATAGACCTTCACGGAGGTATAGAGGCCGATCGAAGGATATTACAGTGATAAGACATAAGGGCTTAAATATCCGTGCGAAGGAAAATATAAGTTGCAAAAGGACATCACGCTAATCTTTGGGTGTAGAAAATTAGGTCCAGCACCCCCCCCATACTGCTATGGGTGAGGCTTCAATCCGCGCACCACGGATTGATGCTGAAAGGGCCAGTAGTGTAGGGATTTGTTTGGCATAGCTAACTTCGATCCTAGGTCAGTACCCCCTAAGCCAACAAATGGTTTCGTTGTCGAGACCAGGTTCTGCATAAAGAGATGTGTCATGTCGCATCATTGTAATCCGATGAAGAAGGAAATTGAGAAGTGGTTTGATAGAAACATCCATGAATTCACGGCGCACGAAAATATGAATCACGCCTGAAAAAAGAACAATAGTTGGACAAATATTTGTACACGGAAATACACAAAATTTTATTCTAAACCTTGCGAATTGAACTATATGAGTGGATAGCTAAATTGGCAGACGGCCAAGGGAGGTGGAAGCTTGACGGTCAACCAGTGTGGACTCCAGAATTAGTGCGAAGGCTTGAAGCTTCTGAAGATAAGATCACACGCGTTGTTGATGATTGGCTTGATCGGGTTATAGGAGGATTTGTTACAAAGTTTGCGGTCGAAAGCTCAGTCAGTTACAATGAAGGAGAGCAAAGTTTATTCAAAGGACCATGAGTTAAGTATCTAAGATGTTTGAATACTTGGATTAAGATGTTGTTGTGTGAGAAATGGGTTATTCCACTGCCTTGCTCTTTGGAGCTATGTGAATTGGGAAGATTTTCATGGATAGGAGAAGAACAAGCCTTGAATATAGATCATTGATTGAACCTCCTGTGAGTGACGATGAGGGAGCAGCACAGGCTTCATCATAGAATTTTGTCTAGTTGATAAGGCAGGTTTTTTCATGAATGCCTCATTCGTCCACACCACCTACACCTTCCCCTCCACAACATACACCTTCACCCACATTGCCACCACCACCGCCACCGGTCAACCTGTTGAATACAATGAAGTTGCTAGTTCTCAAGGGCTGAGGAAGTGAGCATCCAAATGAGTTTTGATTTGTTGTGAAGGCTATGTGGACAACGCAACAGATTACGGATGATAACATAAAGAAGGCACGATTGGTTACCGCTCTGTAGGATCGCGTGCTGACATGGTACATTAAGTATTGCATCGATAATCTGTTGGCGTCATTAGAAAATACTCATACCACTTTGAACAAAGAATTCAGTAAGCCTAATTCTGGCTAGCAATCGGTAATTGGCTTTAAGGAAATCATGATGAGGCCTGGTTAAATGCCTTGGGAGCTAGATCAAAGAATGAAGTGCAGGATCCACGAAGCTAACATGAATCTCACAGATAGTCAGCACTATGATTGGTTTATAACCATGCTCCTGCCCCACCTAAGGATTTCTTTATCGTAGCAAAAGATAGGAACTCAAGCAAAAGCTCTGGAAATTGCGATGAGATTACATGAGACACCTATTCGGACAAATTTTTGGGAGTCCAATAAATTCACTTGCAGTTGCAAAATCTTTGTTTGGAATTGCAGAGCTTGAAAAAAGAAAAATAGGTCAGGACAAGGGTGTGCGAAGAAGTCTGGCACCTCAAATTTAAGAGCCAGGGGCATGATAAGAATCATTGCCCTATCTTCATGAATTATAGCTTAGGGGGGCGATGATGCCCCTAAGGCAGGAAGCCCTAGCAGGACCAAGTATGGGGCCCGCGCTATGGTGTGCTATTTGTCAAGTGGTCGAAAAACATGTCAGAGATGATTGTCATTTGCTACAAAAAATTGTACAGACACCACAACAATTGTTCTACAGTTTTTCCAAACCAATGGGCCATAATGAGCACCACTGCCAAAGCTATGAATTAATAATGGAGAGGACGCCTACGTATCGAATGAAAGAAGAAACTCAGCCTACAGATGAGGGTGTTGGGGAAGTACACAGAGGATATCATAGACACTGATGTGGCCGAGGAGGAGGAGGACTTGGTAGGGGTCATGGGCAGATCATTTGCTACAATTGCGGAATGTTAAGACACTGCGCGTGGGAGTGTACAAACCAAACATGCTCATCATGTCAATACTGCACTTAGTTTGACCACACAATCCAAGAATGTCCTGTGCTGATGGACAAGATGCAAGAGAAGAAGGCACAACCTTAACATCCTACCCATAACTCACAGATGGGGATGCGATTCAGTTCGCAAAGCTGAACAGAGAACCTTCCCCAGGAAGAGTGAATGGGAGTTGGTTGAAGCTATATGTAGGAAATTCGGCTCAATGATTTCATGATTGTAGCGTAGCCTTAGTGCTCCAAGTAGTTGCAAGGGAGTGCGGGACTATAAACTACACTGCTCGGTATTGGAGACCCCATGATAGAGGAGCTATGCGGAAAAGGGTGATTTCACTATATCAGAGACCACATGAAGGGATTTGTGCTATGGGGGTAGATACTATGTGGCACAACTAGAAAATGACCGTTAGGGTCACTGTTCATGATTTGATAGCTCGGAGATGGTTAAGAGGAGCGGGGGGTGGCATTTAAGGCTGAAATATTTGGAGATCTATCACCAATTCAACATTAATCGATGGATTTTGGGGGAAAAGTGAAATTTGAATTCAAAACCTCCTATAAACTACATGTGGTCATCCAGCAGAGAACAATTTTCATCCTTAACATTTTTGTGTTGTGTTGTTTGTCGCTTATGAATCATAAGTTTTTTGAGGATTTGGTCACAAGCTCTATGTTTCGTAATCTACCCAAAGAAACACACCAATTTATTCGTAGCATTATGTTAGGACTAGGAGAGACTACAAGCATCAGAGGAACTATTGCCTCTGAAGGAGAAACTCCAGAAGTTGTGAGCATGAAGGCTCTGGCTCTTATGCCTATGTGTTGGGTTGTGTTATATTCTTTCCACATAGTTAACAGGGGGTGTGAGGGGTACCCGTAACCCCACTTTATGGGGTCCGGGGCAGCGCCCCAGAAAATTTTGGTTTTGGACCCTATGTTAGGTTGGGCGGACCCACCTATGGTTTTGTGCATGATTTTCGCACACGTTTTTTGGACGCAATGGTTTTCGGTCCATGGTATTGGATCGATGGTTTTTTGGTCTATGGTATTGGACGTGATGGTTTTTCGGTCCATGGTATTGGATGCTTTGGCATGTATAAATATGTACTGTAACATTGAAAGGAACATAATGAAAAATCAAGCTGGTAGTCCTGGTTTTGGGATCCAGTGGGAAATCTCTGTGTATATGTGTTTTATGTGTTATGCTCTCGCATTTTTATTTTTCATGTGATTTAGAATTCGTATGCAAGTAATTTATGTATGGGGTTAAAACCGACATTTGGTATCAGAGCTATTTTGGCTTCAAGGGGACGCCATTGTTGCTGAGGGGTTTCGCTCGAGCCTGTGGTAGACCCTGTTCAGTGGGAGATCTGCGAGATCGATTCTAGTGGTGAAAGAAGATGGCAAGCAGCAGAAAGATAGATATTGAGAAGTTTAATGGTCAGAGTTTTGAGTTGTGGAAACTCAAGATGGAGGATCTGTTGGTGGATAAAGATCAGTGGATCATGGTAGATCTGGGTACTAAACCAACGGGAGTGACCGATGAAGAATGGAAGAAGCTGGATTGAAAGGCAAAGAGCACAATACGATTGTGTGTCTCAGATTCAGTATTGCTGAATGTATCAGGGGAAGCTACGGCGAAGGCTATGTGGGACAAGTTAGGGACTTTGTACCAATCTAAGTCTCTAGTGAATAGACTATTCCTACGGAAAAAGCAGTATAACCTGAGGATGAAAGATGGAGACTCGGTGACAGAGCATCTGAATGCATTTAACACTGTGGTAAGTCAATTATCATCTGTTGATATTAAAATTTCAGATGAAGATAAGTGCATCAGTTTGTTGTGTTCTCTACCAGACTCGTGGGATAGTCTGGTTATTGCAATAGGTAGCAATCCAACTGCTTTGCAGTTTGATGAAATAGTCTCAGCCTTGCTGACGGAGGAGATGAGACGGAAAAATATGGACAACCAGAATGGTGATGCCTTGTCTGTACGAGGACGGTCCCAGATCAGAAACAAAAATAAGTCATCGAGTGGGAGATCTAAATCTAGAGGGAGATCTAAATCTCCAGGAAAACCTACAAAGGTGGTGTGCTGGAAATGCGGAAAGGAAGGGCACTTCAGAAGGAGTGTAAATCTAAAGCTCCTGATAAAGGAAAGGGATCTGATGATGCTCCTTCTGCAGAGGCGAAAACCACCTCAGATGAAGGTGGGGATGTGTACTTGGCTTCTTCAAGTACACATGTAGATCATGAGGCATGGTTGATTGACTCAGGTGCATCCTTTCACTTCACTCCCCATAGAGAGGGGTTCTGCGAGTATGAGAAATACGATGGTGGTGATGTCTTCTTAGGAGATGATAGGAAGGCTAGAATCATTGGTCGCGGAAAAGTAAAGTTGAAATTGCAAGGTGGAAGGGTTAGAACACTTCCAGGTGTTCTGCATATTCCTGCATTAGCCAGAAATCTGATTTCTGTAAGCAAGTTGGATGATGCAGGTGTAAAGACAGTGTTCGAGAAGGATACCTGCAAGATGGTTCGAGGAGCACTGGTATTGATGCGGGGAGTTCGGATTGGAACTCGGTACAAGCTGCAAGGTAGCACTATTGTTGACGGGTGAAATAGTTCTATGGTTCCTGAAAATGGAGCAGAAAATCTAGTGGTCTCTGGAGAGAAGACCATGTTGTGGCATCAAAGGCTTGGACATATTGGAGAGAAAGGCCTTCGAATACTTCATGGTAAAGGTATGGTAGAAGGGATGAATAATATCTCTCTGGATTTTGATTTCTGTGAAAATTGTGTATATGGGAAGCAGAATCGGGTGAGTTTCCCCTCTGGTGGTAAGAGGACGAAACAAATATTAGAGCTTGTGCACAGTGATGTGTTTGGACCTGTGAAAGTTCCATCACTGGGTAAGTCTGTGTACTATGTATCATTTATAGATGACTTCTCAAGGAATACATGGATATATTTCCTTAAGAAGAAATCTGAAGTCTTGGACAGGTTTAAAGAATTTAAGGCTCTGGTGGAAAATCAGACAGAGAAGAAAATAAAGGTACTGAGGACAGATAATGATGGAGAATTCTGCAGCAAGGAATTTGAAGAATTATGTAAGAAGTGTGGTATAGCACGGCAGAAGACTACTCTATATACACCTCAGCAAAATGGAGTCGCAGAAAGAATGAACAAAACGTTGATGGAAAGGGCAAGAAGCATGCTCAGTGGTGCCGGGTTAGGACAGGAATTCTGGGCAGAGCCGGTGGATACTGCATGTTACTTGGTCAACAGGTCACCTTCATCAGCGTTGGAGGATAAGACTCCACAAGAAGTATGGACTGGTAAGAAACCCTCTCTTTCACATCTGAGGGTATTTGGATGTTATGCATATGTACATGTTCCAAAGGAGAAACGAACCAAGTTGGATAGTAAATCTGAAAAGTGCATCTTTATTGGGTATAAGGATGGTTTAAAGGGTTATAAGCATTGGAACCTAGTCACACGGAAGGTTGTGTACAGTCGAGATGTGGTGTTCAGAGAGGTGAAAGATGTTATTAAACATGAAGTCCAACCAAAGGAACCTGTGAAGATAGAGTTGGAACTAAAGGAGGAAGAATCAGACTCTGTAGCAGAGGAGGAATCAGAAGATGAAGAGCCACAAACTCCGACTGTGAGAAGATAGCTCGAGAAAGAAGGCAGCCAGAAAGGTATAGTCCATTTGCTTTCTGTTCAAACTTTGCTTTGTATGTTACTGATGATGATCCCAGAACTGTGAGGAAGCAGTGGATTCAGAGGATGGAAAACTCTGGAAAGAGGCCATGGTTGATGAAATGGCATCTTTGCACAAAAATGAGGCTTGGGATCTGGTGGAGTTGCCGGCTGGAAGGAAAACCCATTGGCAGCAAATGGGTGTTCAAGAAGAAGACAAATGCAGAAGGGAAGGTGGAGAAATACAAAGCTCGGTTGGTAGCAAAAGGTTATTCCCAGGTGCCGGGAATTGATTTTGGTGATATTTTCTCCTGTTGCCAAGGTAACTTCTATTAGATTACTTTTATCTGTTGCTGCTGCTTTTGATTTTGAGGTAGAACAGATGGATTTGAAGACAGCATTTCTTCACGGGGATTTGGAAGAGGAAATCTACATGAAGCAACCTGAAGGCTGGGTGAAGGGTAAGAAAGAAAAACTAGTATGCAAGTTAAAGAAGTCTCTATATGGTCAAATATCACCAAGGATGTGGTTATCAGAAAAGCTTGAACATTTAACGAGAACTTGGCTCACCAAAGCAAACAGTATCATTTGTGTATTTAAATTAATTGGTGACCGTGTTATTTATCTGTCTTGTATATGGAGAATAAAGTTTTTTGGTGGAAATGACAAAGAATTCACCAAGATTGAAGACCCAATTGTCCTCCATCGACATAGATCTCAGCACTGCAGAAAACTATATTTTGGGCATGGAAATAAAAGAAGATTCAGGCAAAGAGGAAAGCTCTGGTATAAACTGGAGGAAGTATGTCGAGACAATACTGCAGAGGTTTAATATGCAGGATAGTAAACCGGTGAAGGTTCCTATTCCGGTAGGTGTGAGGTTATCTGCTGAACAGTGTCCCAAGACACAAGAAGAGGAAGAGGACATGTCCCGTGTTCCATATGCAAGTGCAGTCGGTAGCTTGATGTATGCCATTGTCTGTACTAGACCAGACATTGCACATGCAGTGGGAGTATTGAGCAGGTTTATGTCAAAACCAGGGAAGGAGCACTGGACAACAGTGAAGCGGGTTTTCAGGTATTTGCG
>APFE030227908.1:0-11823 GCA_000404065.3 Pinus taeda
ATTACTGATACTATATAACTATGTAATATAGTTTTTCAAATTTAGAATAATTATTTTAAAGATCACAAAAATTTAAAATAAGTTAAATCTAAGAATTTAAGCTTTCATAAGGTTTAGCATGTCATGGATAGATGTGTGTAGTAACAACCTTATGACAATGATATGCTTTTCCTTGTAATTTTGTAAATTTAATTATTATTAATAGTATGTAATTATGTAATATAACTAAAAACTATTACATGACTCTTATATCTATTCTAATTTTCAAAGATTATGGTGAGTCAACAAAATTATGGCGATTCTTTTTTATTATAGAAATAGAAATAAAGTTAAACTATTACATGATTCTTATATCTATTCTAATTTTCAAAAATTATGGTGAGTCAACAAAATTATGGTGATTCTTTTTTATTATAGAAATAGAAATAAAATATTAAAGAATCTCAACTAATATCTTACTTCTTCTTTTTTTTAAGTCTTATAATTTTTAAGGTTTAAAGAATCTCAACTAATATCTTACTTTTTTTTAAAGTCTTATAATTTTTAAGGTTTAAAGAATCTCAAGTAATATCTTACTTCTTATAATTTTTAAGGTTTTAAATTTTTAAGGTCTTATATTTTTTAAGGCTATATTTATGGTGATTCTTTTCAGAGTAGGGTACGGAGGCGAAGGAATTGCCGGGACAACCACGGCCAAAAGTGGTCCCAATGCAAAAAAAAAAATCAAGAATATGGTGATTCTTTTTGGAGTAGCCTAAGGAGGCGGAGGAATTGCCGGAATGGCCACAGCCAAAAGTGGTCCGAATGCAAAAAAAAAATCAAAAAAATCTTGTAGATTTCGTGTTTGAATCATGTTTTTAATGGTGGACATGGATTCATCACCATCAAAAACCTCTAGGGCACCTCAATTATGAAGTTTGACAGCTTTTATTTGGATTTACAAAAATCCAGGCTAGATTTTTTCAAAATATGAACGAAATTTCCATAACTTTGAGGACAAAAAAACAACGTTTATTTTGGATTTACAAAACCCGGCTAGTTTTTTCAAAATATGAATGAAATCTTACAGTCACTTTTTTTTTTAAACTAGAAATCAATATTAAAAAGATTTGAGGACAAAAAACATAATCATTAAACTACGACATTCTTTTCTATTATAAAAATAGAAATAAAATATTAAAAAACAACTTTTATTTGGATTTACAAAAACCTAGACTAGATTTTTTCAAAATATGAATGAAATTTCCATAACTTTGAGAACAAAAAAGTATAATCATTAAACTATTCTTTTCTATTATAAAAATAGAAATAAAATATTAAAAAATCTGAGGACAAAAAAGCATAATCATTAAACTACAATATTCTTTTCTATTATAAAATAGAAATAAATATTAAATTCTTACCCAATTAAGGTTTAAAAAAAGTCCTATTTAGACTTTGGATCTGACTTATCTCATAAACTAATATTATTTTACACTATACACTTATAGGCATTGGCTCACTTAATCATCATCAATAATGATTATTTTTTTACCAACTATCATAATATTTATTATTTATTATTTTTTACTCATCACATAATTATTATTTTTTAGCACTACATAAATTATATATATTTATTTGATTACCAACTTTCATAATTTAATATTATATTTTTACCAACTATACAATATTATTTATATTAAATAATTATTGAACAACATCAATAAATTATAATTAATGTTAATAAAACCAATAAACCCAACTATTATTACACTTTACACATCTCAAACAATACATATTATTTTTTTACCAAACTATATAATACATTTACCAAACATTATAATATATATTTTGGAAGTGCAACCATATAAATAATTAATTGATTAATAAAAGCCAAAATACAGCACATACATATTACCTTTTACCAACTATACAATTTTAATTACTTTTACCGACTATACAATATTAATAGTTACTAATACAACCGTATAAACCAAAATACATAATAAAGATAATATAATAAATAGAATACAATACAGATAATACATTAAACTGCTTTAATAGCCTATCAACTTCATTAAACTGCTTTAACTCGTTAAATTGCTTTAACAGCCTCGGAGAATCCCCGTTATTTTCCTTCAATCCCTCCTCTCTCTAATGAGAAGGGATTTCGCGGGGCTGTATAAAATATCCATTTGCATTCTTTTTCCTTACTTGGTAAAGACCATCCTACCAAATGCCGGTTATGATTTTGTTTGAATCATAAAATGAGATGCAACCTGCAACAACATTTTGATCCCCTAGTTTATCGTGTATCATATTTTCACATAAATAATTTCTTTTTCATTAATGTTAGCACAAATCTTATTTACAAGATTTACAGTTCCAACATTTACCACAAATATTAAACGCTGTGAAATAAATTAATCATTATATATTCCATTTATCTATCTTATATCACTTTATTCTCATTTTCCATTCTCAAACTATGTCATTCCTATCTATCCTATATCACTTTATTCTCATTTTCCATTCTTATCCTATATCACTTTATTCTCATTTTCCATTCTCATCCTATATCACTTTATTCTCATTTTCATTTTCCATTGTCATCCTATATCACTTATTCTCATTTTTCTGCAATGGAGAAGATAGAAAACTACACTGTATATTACTTTATTCTCATTCTCATCTAGATGAGATAATCGCCAACCTTTCCTTATTCTCATTCTCATGTAGATGAGAAGATTGCCAGCCTTACCTTTCCATCCAGCGTTTATTCTCATTTATCTTCTCCATTGCAGGAGAATGAGAATTATTCTATTCTAATTCTCGCTGTATTTTCATTCTCATTTTATTTTCATTCTCATTGGAAGGATAAAATGAGAAGATTGCATTTTCCATCTCAATGACAAAATTGTCTTCACAGTTAAGTTTCCATCCTCTCAATATGAGAAGATTGTCTTTACATCCTGTCCATAGATGAGAAGATTGAAGATTGTCTTTCCATCCTGTCAAGATGAGAAGATTGTATTTCCATCCTGTCCATTTTATATAGCTTTGTCCATTTTATATTGTTTTATTCTCATTTTCATACGGCCTTCAAGATGTAAAAATAATAAGTCAAACTTGACATTTAATCTTTAATCTTTGCATGAGGTTGAATCATTGCTAACATTAAACCATTAGTGCATAGATATATAGGACAAACAAATAAAATTCCTAGGACTATGACAAAAGTATAGTAACTGAAAGTAAAGCTAATACCAGAAAATTTGTTGGCAGGGTGCCTCTGTATCATTATTCCTTTGTGAATGATCTGCTATCAGAAGCTATCAGAAACTTGAAGACTCATAGAATGAGCTTTTTATTTCATTACTAAACATTGAAATTTATAGATACATACCTGAGAGAATCAATAATGATCTTCGTCGTCTTGAAATGATGTCTTAGCGACTCTTGCCGACTCATATTAAATTACATGAGGTGGGGAACAGTGGGTGGCGGCGTTTGCCGTAGTCTGTAGTCGTGATTAATGTTCTAAAGCCTCCCCTTAATCACAACGACATAAACTTTAACTTGCCTGCTGATCTAAGTCTCAGCTAGGCTTACAACAAAACATTTCATTTTTGCCTTCTTGCTAAAGGGTCCATGCTTGTTCATTTGTTGATGCAGTTTCATCTTCACCTTTCTTGTCATAAGATAGTGATTGAGCTTCTCATTTCTTGATTGTAGGTTAACCTTCTTTGTATTCAACATTGTTTCACGTTCTTGGGACTTATAATTGTCCTTAATGCTTGCAATTTCTTCAAGTTTTGTTGCTTCTTCCTGATTCTCAATCTCTGCACACTTGAAAACAATGTTAGATTCATAAACATAACCATATTGATTTTTATATTGATTTTTGTCATCATGCTCTTTGAAAAGATCTTTGCTTCCTTCATTTTTCTTTGCTGACTTAGCTAATTGATTCATGTCTTCAAACTCTTTTGTCAATTATGTTGTTGCAAACATGTTGTCCTGCATTTGATTTGTGTATGGAGGAGGTAGGCAACGCTTCTCGCCAAACAACAACTCATCAATAAAATGCTCTTTATGCATCATATTGAACCACTCTTCATGGGATATATAATTGTCATCAAATTTGACTTTATAAATCTCTGCACCATAGGGAGTTTCCTTAATATCACATACTACTCTTTGGTCAGCTAAAGACATACTTTTAGCCTTAATCCCAGCTATGATGTTTTCAACATAATCACCTTTAGCAACAACACCTTCATCAACTTCAGCTTTCTCACTACCCTCCATACTGCATTTCATTTCAAGAATATCCCAAAATATTTTTGCATCACATATTTCACCAAATTCATACAAAAGACTAGAGAAAATATTTTCATCCAAAGCTGATATGATGAGAAACAATGCTATTGCACCTCTACTTTTATCAATGGCATTTATGGAAATTCCTTGAACAAAGTGCCATAAATTTACTGAACCAAACAATCTCTCCATTTTTATTGCCCAAAGTTTAAAATTTTTACCTAACAAAATTGGCAGAACTAGCATTAATCGTTTTAGTATTGCATTAATGTTGTCAAATTATTCTATCTGATTCAAATCTACTTTTGGTGGAAGCATTGCATATTCTTCTGCAACTATTCCCATTTCATTATTTCTCCTCACTTGTTTCAATTCTTTCCGAGACTGTCTCCCATTTCATTATTTCTCCTCACTTGTTTCAATTCTTTCCGAGACTGTCTCCTCTGTTGACCCATCACTCAACCATAGAGTCAAATTCAAAATAATTTGCAGCTGAGGCTTCACTACAGGCTCTTTCACGCTCTAGCTTTATCACACTTCAAACATAACTCCTCTTCTACTGCCTTCCTTAGCTCTCCTTGGCCCTCTAGGCTCCTCCAATTAGACCAGTGACCTTCTACTTAGCTCTCCACACAGGCTCGTTGTCACAAACAGTGCTCACTAACGGCACTCTTTTGAACAAGACCCACTTGCACCATTCAACTTGGCGAATCAGTTCTACCCGCAGCACTCTACTGCACAGCAGGCTCTCCACACAGTAGCATGAATATGTACAACCATCACTCAACTGGACAACACTTGTTGCACGCACCAGGTGATGTCTCACAACATACCCAACAAGCAGCGAAAGGAACAGCTACAACGATTTCTGCAAAGAATCACCTCCACACAGCACTCATACTCTTTCAGCATCAACGGCCTTGTTCGACCCTCTATGGGTCATGCAGCAACACCAAAACAACACAATCACCACAAATCACTCAACTCGCTCAGCGCTCAATGTCTTCAATCCGCAACACGACTCCAGGTCTTCACAAGCACACCTAGTCTTCAATCTATAACATGACTTCAATCGACTCACGTCCGCTTTAGGTTCACCACACTACACCATCGCTTCAACACGGAGATCTCATCTTTATCATTCACATTCGAGTGCTCACCAATGAATGATTACTCTATACAACTTCACACAAGTTTCAGACTCGCGCATACTAGAAATCTGGGCCACTTCCACATCAGTGGCTCAAACGGGCTGGCAACTCGGAGCACTCCTCATACAACGCCACAACCTCTACCACACACAGCGCCACAGTCCAGCGCCGGCTTGGATTTACGGCTTCACACTGAACCTTTACACACACAACGACACTTCAAGCCACACTGGCTCCTCAGACGGTGGCAACAACTCTCCGACCTACTCTTCTAATAAGTGTTTGTATCACACACCACTGAGCCCTCCACTTAAGTGTTTGGTCCACGCATCGGTTGCACTTCCACAACGCTCGTTTTTCATCACACAGTAGACAAAGCCGAAACCGTCGGCTACGATACCATTTTTCATCACACAGTAGACAAAGCCGAAACCGTCGGCTACGATACCATATCAAAAACTTGAAGACTCATAAAATGAGCTTTTTATTTCATTACTAAACATTGAAATTTATAGATACATACCCAGAAAAATCAATAATGATCTCCGTCGATCTCCACCGCCTTGAAATGATGTCTTAGCGAAATGATGTCTTAGCGACTCTCGCCGACTCACATTAAATTACATGATATTGGAACAGTGCGCGGCCCCGTTTGCCGTAGTCCGTAGTCGTGATTAATGTTCTAACCTCTGCGTCCACAACGACTTCACCACAACTATGAAGGTAAATTTGCCAGTAAAAAGATCTTCCTTGCACAAACCATTGGAATCTGTTCCGCTGATCTCTTTGATTATGACAATAATGGTTATTAAGAAACCATATTGGAGACTCACGAATTCAAACATCCCGAAAGAGCATGTAGAGGAGAGCAAGGGAGGGAGGAAATTGTAATAGCAGTAAAATATATTCGAGAGGCAACGAAATAGGGGATCGGGTTAGTCTGTACTTCCAGGGTATTTATGGGAACCACAGAAGAGCAGGAGAATATGTTTTACATTAGAGGAGCTACAGAGGAGGAAAAGTATAAGGGAAGATTGTTCAATACCAGTCATCCATTATCTTAATGATAAACACTACTTATTTATCACTTGAAGCTGAACCGAACGAGAAAAAAAATGAGGGTAAGGTTCGAAGAAGCCAACAAAGACTCTGCAAAACCAATCAACCATGATCTTGATAAAAAAACACTAATTATTTATCAGTGGAGAGTGGACCAAATGGGAAAAAGTTGAGGGTCATGGTCCAAAGAAGCAAACAAAGACTACAGACAGACAGACAATAACAGTAGTCACCCGGGATCTTACTTTTGGGGTTAACGAAAATTCGTTCTTCAATGCATCGTCATCATAATCCAATTGCAGATTCAGGGGAAGAGCCAATTACAGCATTCGTTGATGGATTCCAATGGTTTGTGCATGGAAGATCTTTTCTTTTGCACCTTCATTCCCCACCCAATTTGTTCACATTCTTGATCTGCTACTTGAGATCTCGAACTGTTCCTCCCATAAGAATTCTTCGGTTGGCCAAAATTGTTGCCGGCGACAGCCACATCGTTATTCTTTAAAATATAAAGAAACTCTTCCTACTGAACCATAATCTAGATTTGCCTCCTAGTGTCTTTCTCTGCGCTTTCCTGGCTGTCCTGAAATAACCAAATGCTTATTGGCTTTCTCTGCGTTTTCCTGGCTGTCCTGAAACAACCAAATGCTTATCTTCAGAATGACTTGGAAGCATCAAACACTTGGTGTAAAATGGTCATTGCAATTTGGGAAGTGGGGAATTCATGGAAACCACGAGGGCACCACTTGTCTTCCATGCAAATTCGCCAAGTTGTTAGTCAGTTACGAAAGTACAGGTACACCCGTTCTGAAAAACACTGAGTGCATTGAATGATGGCCAGATATATGAAGCCTACTCTGTGATAACTTTAATTTTACTCAAGTGAAGGCGAGCCTTATCCACCCTACCAAACCGTTTAGGGAAGTGTTCTCACATTTCGTGATGCGCAAAGTCCTTTTCTGTGACTGCGCAACTTTTTGAGGTAGGAATATTTCATGGTTTCATTTTTAGTGGTTTATGGTGTTAACCTATTAAGGGAAATTTTAATTTTCGATCAAATTGAAAAAAAATTGATTTTCAATAAAACTGACACAGGAAAAAGTAAATTAAGGGAAACAATAAAAAGGTGTTTTTGGATTTTTAAAGATTTTTCTAAAAGATTTAGACATCTTCAAAACACTTGCCTAAGTAATTACACTTTTGGAATTCTGACCCATAAAGTTACATTGGACTTTTGCAATTTTGACTCATAAAGTTATATTGGATATTAAATTTTAATGAGATTTATTATTTGAAATCAAAAATATATATATATTTTAAATATTATTTAAATGATGTCAATTTTCGTGATTAAAGATAAATGTTTTTATTTTAATGTTAATTTTGTTTGGCTTATAAGTTTGTGTTTAAGGTTAAAAGAAATTAAAATAAGGAAAATGTGAAATAAATCAAATCAGAAGAATTTAAGCTATAAATTTTAGTATGTCATAGGAATGGTAGATAATAAAACAATAATGATGTTTGTAATTGGAATTATTTGTTTGAATTGTTATTGATATTGTGTAAGTATGTAATATAGTTTTTCAAATTTGAAATAGTTATTTTAAAGATAAGGAAAATTGAAATAAGTTAAATTTTAAGAATTTAAACTTTCAAGTTTAACATATCATGAATGGATGGGTGGAATAACAACATTATGATGTCCTATGTTGTTTGTAACTTTAATTATTATTGATAGTGTGTAATCATGTAATATAGTTTTTAAATTTAGAAACTATCACATTTGTGATGGGTAACATTTTTCTTTTTTTTTTAATGAAGAAGAAAAAAAAAAAACTATGTTTACTTGGAAAGATACTTTCTTATAATTTGTTTTAAATTGCATACCCTCATCTAATAAAATATTGATTATAACTTTGAAATTTCTTACTATAGCATTGGGTCCTTGTTAATTTTTTTTACATAGTCTTACCCAGAGTTTTCATAATTTAATCATTTGTATGAAACTATGAAAAATTGTTTAAACCATCATTTTGTGTTGTGGTCCATAACACTATACACATAAACACATCAGTGTAAAGAAACAAAGATATATTATTAAACACCACTTGATTTATAAGGTCATATAAATCACCCTTATGTAGCATATACAATTTTATAACCAATACTTGTGTATATATACCACATAAACTATACTCATAATACATAAAAGAAAATAGTATAAAAAATCACATGTACAACATTCACTTCAATTACTCATATGGTTTACATACATATGCGACTCATACCATAAAACAAATATATATATTACCATTGTGACGGCTCCCGCCGTTTGATTACACCTGTTCAGCTTTTATTATGCGTCCGGTATGGCTTTAATGCGGAGTTTACTCCACGGTACGTCGTCTCGTGGTTTGGGTTTAGGGTTTTAACCCGCTCTCCCGGTTACAAGGGCACACCTGCCGGTTCCTATCCTTTTGTTTAACGTTGCCGCGTTTCACTTACCATTTCCTCACTTCGTTTTGCTGGGAGGCGCTCTGTCTGTGTCCGCGGAAAGACCTTCGGGTTTCTGCTCCAGAGTTTCAGTGACGCCTTCACCGTGACTTGCCGTTGTTTTGGAGACTGTGGGTAACACTCTCGAGTCCTGCACTGTTATGTTACTGTTTATTGGTATTTTCTATGGGACTGTTGGTAAATAACATATCGTTTTGGATTCCATACCCTCGCTGTTTGCAATTCTCAATTTAATTGGTCTGGTTTATTCCTAATTTGCAGGTTCGCTCCGACTTCCACACTTCTCCGGATTTCCTGGTAAGCTTACTCTCTATGATAAACGTTCTGGGCTTTCATGGTTTCGTCCCTGACGTTTTATTGCCACTGTCAGCAGGTTATGATGGTCTTTTTCTGGTTGTATCGAGTCCCTTCTTCATGTACAGGTAACTGTTGTCAACTCTTGCCGGGTCTTTGCCTCATTCTCGGATTAGGTTTTACATGCCGGCTTCTAACATAGTTCGTTTGGTGTTTTTCTTTCTTTTACAGATACCCACTTGTTTCATTCGATGGCCAATGCTGCTCTTCGAACTCGTTGATGGCTTCGTGACTTCAGTCACCGGGTAGCTCTACTCCACTTGTAGGCAATACGTTTGTTTGTCGATGCTAAATGTCCTGTAGGTTCTTTTTCTTTAGTGTCAAATTCGGCCCTGTGGGTTAATGTCCCTTCAGACTGTTGTTTGCTCGCTTTCGAGTCCCGTGATTGTACAACCCTTTTCGGGTTCTGGTTATTCGCTGTCCTCCTTTCGAATAACTCTGTTTGGGTAAACCGTTGATGGCGTCTGGGTGTTCGGTCGAGTCGTTGAGGGTTTCCTCGACGGTTTCGAGCCCTCCTCTTGCTATCTTGTATTCGGGCACCACAAGCCCTCGGCGTCTTATTTCAGCTGCTATGATTTGAGTTGGTTTTGGTTACGTTTGTCACTGTGTGTGTCGTTGATTCAACAATGAATCCCCGTCTGTACTTTATATGTATACGGCTCAATATATTCAAAGATTTCTTTTCTACAGTGGTTATTTGACTCTCGCTCTTTTATGTTATTGTCAATGAAACATGGAAATTCACAACTCTGTTCTCGAATATTTGATACTATTTCATATATAAGTTAAAAGAAAGAATTATAATGAGCCTCTGCTCGAACTCTGTAGCTTATCGTTCCATGCATTCAATATCATGAGGGTTTGTCGAGTTTGTACAGTACCTGTAGATTTTCCGTTATCGAATGTAAATTTTCTTTTATCTGTGGGCCGTTTCCGGGACTCTTCACTGTTCTTTCGTTCACGGTTAATAATTCAGATCGACTTCGGTCGTCCGCCTGTACTTGGTTCGCTTTCTCTATTTGCCATTTCTATTATGTTGTTGCTGTTCACACACTTCACACATGATGACAAGTTCTAAAATAACAGAATAATTCTAAGTTCGTGATTCTGATGGCAGAGAATAATCTTATGATTCAATTCTACAGTAATGAAGGAAATCAAATGTATGTTCTTCTTTTCTGATAAACCAAGATGATTATGTTTGCTCTATTTCTTTTTCGGGGGGAGAGAGAACCCGTACAATGATGTCCCTCCTGTTTTTAAATAAAATGTTTTCAACTGTTCTTGGTAAAACTACTTTAACAGAAAGTAACTATTTTGCCAGTTATGAAACTATTTCTAACTGCTATAACTGTAAAGAACTAATTTAGCTAATTGTCCTGTAATCAGTCTCCTAAACAACTGTAACAGATAAAATAAATAAAAACTAAAGTAAAAGTAAAATCAAATGACCGACAAGCCCAACACTTGTCCAGTTAAAACGCACGACCATTTGTTTCTGAAGTCTTCGTGAGACTGTCAGCCTTTTAAGCCTCCTCAGAGCTGGATGCTCCTGCATCAGGCTCCCGGGGTGACGAAAAGTCATGGCTCTGTTCCATGAGGTCTTTAACAGAGTAGCCTGCTTTCTGGATTTGTGTCTCCGTCAACCATGAACTGTCCTCTACTGGACGGTTCCTCCATTTTACCAAATATCTCAAATACTCTTTCCTCCGTGTGCGCTTTGCTACCTGTGTGTCCAAAATCCCCTCAATTTCGACGGGTGGTGCCTTCGGCATCTGTCTCTTCCATAAGTCTCCTTCCAATTGGGTGTCCCGTGGTGGCTCTGCCGCCGCATCATCTGCTGAACTTGCAACATAAGGGAACAGATCTGCCACATTAAATATAGGGGAAATACCAATCCCTGGTGGCAACTGTATCTCGTATGCGTTCGCAGAAAATTTGCGAATGATCTTGCAGGGCCCGATTTTTCTGAACTTTAGTTTGCTGTATTCTCGCCTAGGAAATCGTTCCTTGCGTAAATACGCGAGAACGTCATCCCCGACATTAAACTGCACTTCCCTTCGCTTTGTATCAGCTCGCTGTTTGTATTTCTGGCTGCTATCCTGCAATTTAAGCTTTACTTGTTCATGTAGTTTGCTCATGGCTTGGGCGAAATCTTCCCCATCAGCACTCGGCTTCTCTAGTGTACCCAAATCTCGTAATTCATGCACTCCTCGCGGGTGCATGCCATATAATATTTGGAAAGGACTGTAGCCTGTGCTACAGTTGGGAGAATCATTATATGCAAATTCTGCCTGTGCTAACACACGATCCCATGTACGAGAATTTTCACCTGTTAAACTTCTGAGCAAATTCCCCAGACTCCTATTCACTACCTCCGTCTGTCCGTCTGTCTGTGGATGGTAGGCGGAGCTGAACTGCAACTGAGTGTCTAGCTTCT
>APFE030227911.1:0-19406 GCA_000404065.3 Pinus taeda
TGAAAATGGGGAAGTGATTAGAAACAAGGCCAGACTTGTTTGTAAAGGGTATGCTCAACAAGAAGGAATAGACTTTGAAGAAACTTTTGCTCCCGTTGCTAGACTTGAAGCCATCAGAATGTTCCTTGCTCTCTTTAGCTTTCAGAAGTTCAAAGTATTTCAAATGGACGTGAAATCAACCTTTCTGAATGGAGACTTAGAAGAAGAAGTGTACATTGAGAAACCAGATGGATTCATCCTTGGTAATGATCCAAATCTTGTATGTAGACTAAAGAAGGCTCTCTATGGTCTCAAACAGGCTCCAAGGGCTTGGTACTATCATCTAGACAAATACCTTCATCAATAAGGTTTCTCAAAAAGATCAGCAGATAACAATATTTATATAAAAATTGAAAATAACAAATTGCTAATACTTGTTGTGTATGTTGATGATATCATCTTTGGCAGCAATGAAGAAGCCATGAGTCAGAACTTTGCTTTGGTAATGCAGAGATAATTTGAAATGTCCTTTCTTGGAGAACTGACATATTTTCTTGGATTACAGATCCAACAAAACAAAGGCGGTATCTTTTTATCTCAAACCAAGTACCTCAAGCAGATTTTGAAGAAGTATGGCATGGAAGATTCGAAACCTGTATGTACCCCTATGGTTACAGGATGCAGTCTCAGTGCAAATGATGAATCAACAACAGTGCATCAACCAACCTATAGATCCATGATTCGAAGTCTGCTCTATTTAACAGGCACTCGACCAGACATCATGCATGTAGTGGGAATGGTTGGAAGATTTCAGGCAAATCCTAAGGAAACTCATCTTCAGGCAGTAAAGAGAATTTTCCAGTATCTTCAAGGAACTCAAAACTATGGCCTATGGTATCCTAGAGATGCATATCTCACTCTTGATGCTTATATAGATGCAGATTAAGCTGGAAGCATGGATGATAGAAAAAGCACTAGTGGTGGTGCATTCTTTATGGGTTTCAGATTAGTATCTTGGTTCATCAAGAAACAAAGTTCTATTGCCTTATCTACAACTGCAACAGAATATGTGGCTGCTGCATCTTGTTGCAACCAACTCCTTTGGATGATGCAAACCTTGCAGGATTATCAAATCACATGTACTCCACCTATCTCCATCTTATGTGATAATACAAGTGCAATCAGCATTTCAAAGAATTTAGTCATGCATTTGAAGACCAAGCACATACCTATCAAATATCATTTTCTTCGGGAACCAGTGCTGGAACAAAAATTCAAGTTGGAGTATGTTCCCTCTAAGGAACAAGTTGCTAATATACTCACCAAACCACTGCCCAGGGAAACATTTGAATACCTCAGACAGAAGCTGGGAGTAGTTGATGCTTCATCCTGCTATTGAAACTTTTATGTTTCAGAGAAAAGTTATTGTACGCGAGTTGGATGAGGAGGATCTGCGTACATACACCGGTTTATGCAGACACAGTCACATATATGGAGGTTTAAAGGATACAAGTAGGGATAGACTTTGGTTGAAGATAGTCAGATATGGGTTTGATAGAGACCATCTGGCATAGGTTCAGGGGGAGCAGATAATCTTCTAATGGTGCATTGTTGGCATTACCTTAGAAGCTTTTTGTTCAAGTTCACAACTGTTGTTGGTTTCAGGTGGAACTCATGTAGAGGAAGAACAAAAAGAGAACATGGTTGCTGATCTGAATAATGATTGACAGATGTTGCTGATAGTAGTTATTGATGACTTTCATAGTCTTGCTCTATATATTTCGTCTCTATGTCATGTATATCTTCTTTTTATCAAGGTCATGTAACGGCCTATTTTGGTTTCCCCAGTATGCCTGGGATGAATGATGTAATGTAATTGGTTGTCTCTGATGTATCCCCACTTGGTTGGATGGATGCTCCCCACTTGGTTGGGTGATGGATGTATGTATATAGTCTTTTTGTGATAAGAAGGTCATTTATGATGTGTAAGTCATGGTTCTTTTTAAAGAACATCTTTTTGCAGATCTTGCCTACAGTTAGGGGGAGCATGTTCAGCACAGCAGAGCAGAGATTTCAAAATGTACTCAGAGGGAGCACAACCCTTTGCCATTGATGACAAAGGGGGAGAATGACTTTTAGGATCTTGGGGTTGCCATCAAGTCCAAAGGGGGAGATTGTTGGCATTATTGCACAGGTTTGGCGCCATGGCACAGGGTTGTCCTTGATGGCAACTCACTCTGATGAAAGATCACATTTCAGGCTCTTAGAATGAAGGACATCATATATACGCAGGTTCACCTTAATGAAGCCGCGTATACACGTGGGTTAGAGATTACCAAGTCGTGTATGCATATGCACGCACATTCATGCACGGAAAGGTGCATACATGTGGGAGAACTTATTTTTGGTCCGTGGTATTTAGTCCTTGGTACTTGAACCTATGGTTTTAGACCATGGTATCTCATCAGAAGTGATGATCCCTAGTATTGGGTCCATGGTATTGTGAAATGAAAAACTATAAAAGAGGAAGAAGATCATGGGGCAAAGATGATTGGAATGAATGAATATCTGATATCGTGATAGATTTGGAATACTGGTGATTGGGTTATGGTGAAGATCTAGATCTGAATGAAGGAGGAACCTGAGCGCAAGAAAAAGGATAAGTTCTCTTAATGGGTCAAAATCTTAAGAATTGAATAGTGGTATCTCTATATGATTTTGATCTGTGATATGTGGCGCATGCTTGATCTATAAATTTGATAATCTTGGTTAACTAATATCTGAATGTTTAAAAGAATGAATTACCCTTTATAGATCTGTACGTAGGTTCAGTGAAGCAAAGGCATGTATACACGTAGTTTCTGCAAATGAAAAGGGCGTATACGCAGGTTGATCTTAGCACAGAAGCATATACACGCAGTTTCTGTAAGTCAAAAGTGCGTATACGCAGGTTGATCTTAACACAGAAGCGTATACACGCAGTTTCTATAAGGCAAAAGGGTGTATACGTAGGTTGATCTTTATATTGAAGCGTATGCACGTAGGTTTATGAATATTGAAGTAGCACATGTCTCTTAATTTATGTTCTAGCTGCTTCTGTTGATTTTTGCAGTGATCTGGGTTCAGAATTGGTGTGTGATTACTGTTACTATGATCTGGGTACAATTGTCAGAGAAGTATTTATTTTGATTCAGTTTTGATTTGGGAAAAGGTGATTGGTTGATGTAGAAATTCTTGATGTTTGATTGTTGTTATTTGGATCCAGTCTGAAAGTTTATGAAACGTGGTCCCTGGAAGAAAGAGAAGGTTGTAGCCTTCTGCAGGTAGCAGCCTGTGTACTAGTATCTCAACTAGTACAAGAACTAAGGGGGTTGAAGCTCCCTTCCAAGAGAAGTTGGAAAACGAGAGAGGGTTGTAGCTCTCTGCAAGTAGCAGCCTGCGTACTGGTAAAGGACTGCACCAGTACAAAATCATTGTAAAAAGAGGTTTCTAATTAAAAGAAGATAGAGATGAATTGCAGCAGGTGGTTTTCACCCACATTGGGTTTCCACCTTATATCTTGTGTTCTTGTGAGTGGTTGTCTTCTACTCTGTTTTTATGTTGCATAAATTAATGAACAACATCTGTAGAATAAACTAAATTATAAATCTGCATAGTATATGTGGGTTTCCTTATCTGTAGTTGCGTATATACGCGGGTTCATCTAACTGAAGTAGCGTATATGTTTTGAGTTTGAAAAAGAAAATAATTGACTAGTTAATACTGATTCATCCCCCCTCTCAATATTATTTCCAACAACATTTATTGCCAATGACATATTTAATGGTCCTCAAATTCCTCCACCAGTGCTCCAAGAAGTAGAAAGGCCTTCCAGTAGTCCCAAAGTAAAGAAAAGTAAGAAGGCTAAAGAGACTGCAGTTGTTGAGAAGCCAGAAGACTACAAAACATATCAGAGAGGGGCTAGAAAGTTGTTTGCAGTGGATAGGCAAGTGTTTAATCCACTTGATGTGGAAGGGGCCTTGCCTTCTTCATCAACTCATAGGAAAATGCTTGCTCCACAAACTGTGGAAGGGGCTTTGCCTTCTTCATCAACACAACATGTACAACAGGTGCAACAGGTGCATAAAGGGAAAGAAAATATGTTGGAGGAAAGCCTAAATGACGAAGAGGAAATGGAATTTGATTTGATGGAACGTGATGGACCATAAAAGCCATGCATTCATCATGGCATTGAGATATTCGACTTGGAGGCTCAAGGGGAGGCAACAAATGAAAATATAACCATAAGGGAAAAAGATGCACAAATACAAGCATTGATGGACAGCTTGGTGAGAGCTAAGTATGTCATTTCATACCTTGAGTAAGAGAACAAATAGATAAGTGACAAACAAGTCCTCATGGAGCTAGAACTTCTCAAAGCAAGGATACAAGGTGATAAAGGAAAGTTAGTAATGCAAGAAGAAGAAACCGCAACCACCTTGACTACAAAACAATGTGTTGAGAAGGAGATTGACGAGGATAGAGAAAATTGGCTTGACAGGGTCAATTTGCATTTGGAGAAGCCACTACAAAAGGCCAATAGGGACAATTGAATCATTAGGCACATGGCTCACCATAACTGGTCCCAGAACAAGATTTGCAACATAAGGCTCAAGCAAATGAAGACAAGGCCGAAACAAGCACTCAAAGGCAAAAAGGAGGGTGATAGGCTTAGGTTTCTTGTTGAAGCTTCCTTGGATAACCCAGACACTTGATGGTGGTGTTCTCCACAATTTGGAGTAAGTTTTGAAGAATTTTTTCTTTTTAAAGAATTTTGCAAGTTTTGACTTAGTAAAATTGACTCTATGTGCCACACCACTGGCACGATGCTTTTCCTAGGGACATCTAAAGAGTAAATGGTTAGCATTTTTGGATTCACAATGATGAGTACATGCACCTTGTTCATTTTCTAAGCTTTTGGAGCACTATTGGTCAACCAAAAGGTCAAAAAACACTCAAAAAATGACCTTACTACCTTCTTTTTGAGCCATAGAAGAAGTCTTGGGAGAATCATTTTTTATGTGGTCAAATAAACTAAAAATAGGAAAATAAAGGAAGATTTTGAATGTAGATAGGATAGGTTGTCCAATGAGCTACCGTGAACTCAATTTGGACACTAGGAAGACCTCCAAAATGGTCCTGCAAAAAGCATTGCACATAGAGCTTTGGCGCTGCGCAAAGGGCAATTTTATCTTGAAATTTTAACTTCACTGTGCCATGACTGTAATTTTGAGTTTCTTCTCATGGATGATTTTTTATTGATGTAAATGGTAACTAGGCATGTAAATATGATGGATAATAGTTACTAGAAGGTATATTCATTAGATCAAAAGTTATCTTAAGGACAAGTGAATTACTTTCCTCCTTTTTAGAGGTAAGTTGTCAGTTTGCCTAGATTCTAGTTTCTTGTTCAATTTTTTATGGATTAGTTCCTCATCCTAGGGATTCGACCCCTGAGGATGGAAGGAGGTTGAATCAATGTCTATATATTCTTATTCTTTTTCACTGTAAAAGTTCAGACTCAGTTGGATGCTTATGCTTTGAGTAGACATCATTTCGTATCAATTTTTAGCAAGAGATTAATGAAAATTTGCAGCTATTTCTTTGGGATCCATGTGGTATGTTGTTCATTTAATTTTTCTACAATGTGATCATAAGTTAAAATGTTTTTTGTACTTCATCAATCATTTCATTGATTTTAAGTGGATGTTTCAAGTTGATAGGCAAAACCCATAATATTTATGCTCTGTTTTGGGAAAATATTCACAGTCTATGTTTTCTTCAGTTTAGGAAGAATCCATGTTGCTTAGATTCTCTTTCTATCTCCTCACATGTCTTGAATCACCTCACCCATCAAGCCCTAGAGTGATGATCCTTGTGCCTACCTTGCCCCATCGAACACCCTATAATTTTGACCTAATTTCCTTGCCCTAACTGTTTGGCTCCTCTTGATCCAGCAAAACCCTTCAAAATCACATCAAACCTTCTGCTACTATACCTAGTCTAATATCATTTTCTATATCTTGTCAATTTGGCTGAGATCCTTATGGAGAGAGCCCTCTCCTAGCATTTTAGTGCTAGCTACTGGGCTAAGTGTGATTTGTGGTTACCTTGGCATTACCTTCCTTTAGCCTGAGGTTTAATCCAGGTGTTAACAATTTGTTTGATGCATGAAAAGATATGTTGTTGTGCTCCAAAAGATCTATATGACTTTTATGAATGTGGATTGAGGATCTTCCTACTAAGGAAAAAGAAAGTTGACTTTGATGAGATCAAGGGGATGAGTTCTATAGAACAATATGATGTTGTTGATGATTCATGCTTAGTCACAAGCTGACGATATAACATTACTTCTTAATAATGTTCATGGTGCTCCTGTGAGATGCTTATGGTACAAATCCTATATGATATATAATTATTTCTGAAGACTATCTTCATCTTACTACCTCACTATTGATGTATTTGGTCTTGGTTATAAATGTCATATATTTGATTTGATGTAAAGGTCATGTAAATACCTGATGTAATCATTGTAGAAATCATTCATGTATGGACTATTGTGGTCAACTCATGTAATCCCATAATTTTGGGCATGTGATGTAATGTTGAGTCACATATTTAACCCCACTATGTTAGGTGATCAATGCAAGCATGAGTAATTGGTGATAGGAAAGGTCATGTATAGTTAATTCATAGAGTCATCTACTTCTTTATATATCTTTAGAAAATTCATCATGTTCTTAGGCGGAGCATGGTCAGTATTCAGTGGTCACACTCAAGATATAAAATCTACAACACTCATATCAACAAAGGGTAAGAAGTCTTCATTCAACATTAGTCAACCCTTTTCCCTTGATGTTAAAGAGGGATACAAGCTTGGTGTTTGGAGAATTCTTGGTATATATACAAATGTGTTTACAAGTATTAACTGGTGGTGGTGACAAAACACTAAAGTCGTTTCCATCATGTCGAGAGGAGGATATTGTTGGCATTATGTAACATTTGTTGTCCTTTATGGAAATATACTTAATGAAGATGTTAACATGATGGGAGTAGGATGAGTACAAATGTGACAAAGATATTAGGAAAAGAAATATCGGACAAAAATAGAGGAATGATAAAGGTGAATTTTGAGGAAGTATACACATGTTATGGGAAGCAAAGCCACATACATATGCAGGTATGTTGAAAAAAAGTCATGTACAGTTTATGCACCATGGTATTCTAAATACACTTGGTCTTTTCCATGGTATTGGCCCATAGTAAAGAGTGTGGAAATAGATATTTGATCCCATCCAGGAATACCATTAACATAACTAAGGGTTTGACCCATGGTATTGGCTAAGGGCTAAGATATATAAGGATATGGAGATCAAAGTGCTATTTGTGCATGATTTGGGTTATGGATGAATTTTTTGATTTGAAATAAGTGTGCGCCCGAGAATGTGATGATGGATTAAATCTTATATATTTGAAATGGCTGCATATTTAATAATTTATTTAAGGGTTACTAGATCTGTGATGATGATGTTACGATGTATGTATTTTATAGTATATGCTGAGATTTAGGTTTAGTTGATGTTTCATTGTGTAGCGAAGGTATGTGTCAATAATTACATATATTTATGTAGTTTTGTTTTAGAAAAGGCATGTACATACATGGAAGTGTTTTGTAAGGGTCACATACATATCTTACAGTTTTGCTGAATGTTATGTCTCATCCACTTGATCAGTCTAGTTGTGTTTTCTACTATCTATCAATGAAGTATTTCATGATGATATGGGTTTAACATTGATGGTTGAGATTGAATGATTTGTGGAATGATTATTTGAGTAGTAATGATGACGTTATTTGTATGTGGTTCAAATATCTGTGATTGGTTTTGTAAGTGATTCAATGAGTATTTCAGTATGATAGTGATTCAATTTCATGGTTCAGTGTTTTGAGATATATATGCAGGTATGCTTCATGGAAAGTGCATATATATGTGCATATTCTTAAGAAGAATAGTGTATATCTTTTGATATATGGTTGATCACAGTTTGCAGTGACATAATCTAGTTTCTATGATGAACAATATGTGGATTTGTATTATGGTGAATGGATTTACAATGATCTAACTAATTTGCTTTTTTGAGATTGATTTGGGTCTCATTTGGAAAAGTGATTAATTGATTTGATATGATGAGTGGTTTTAGTTTAATTATTTGATATTGAGCATAACTTATGATAGTGGGTCCAGTCTAAAAATTTGATGAAATGTGGCCTACATATTTGATGTTTTTGGTTCAGGTGGATCAAGTATGAAAATTATGAAATGTGGTTCATGAACATGTTGAGGGTTGGAGCCTTCAGTAAGGATGTCAAATCTTCCTTCCAATGGTAGTTGGTAAATTTGATCGGGGTGTTGGATCTCCCTTTCAATGCGTGCCAGTAAACAAGATTAGGCAGTTGGAGCTCCCTTCCATTGGGTGTTGGAGAATGAGAGAAGGTTGTAGCCTTCTGTAGATGGGTGCCTGCATGTTGGTATGAGTCTGCACCAGTACAAGATTGTAAGAAGTATTTCTTTACAATAAAAAGAAGACAAAGACGATAGTGGTGGTGGTTTTCTCCCACATTGGGTTTCCACCTAAAAATCTTGGTGTTCATGAGTGTTGAGGTGTTTCTTATGTGTGATGGTTTATTCTATTCTTACTACGCATTATTATTGTTTAATAATTCCTATTGAAGAACTGATATAGTGGTTCAAGTTAAACAAATGATGAATTAACTAAAAATTAAATTAATTGGATATACACTAGTTGTTTTCATAAGAGTCACGTACATACGCAGGTTTACTTCAATATAGTTGCATACAGAAATATGAATATGAAAAGAAAATTTTAAGTGAGTTTTAAAATATTGATTCACACACCACCCCCCCCCCCCCCCCCAAGTATTTTTCCCAGCAAACTCATCATCAAGCACATAAAGGTAGCTGGAGCATTAGTCAAACCAAATGGAACTACAACAAAATCATAATGCCCATACCTGGCTAGGAAATATGTTTTGTAAATGTCCTCTTCATTGATGCATATATAATGATATCCATATATTAAATCAATCTTTGAGAACACTTCTTCTCCCTTCAACTGGTCAAATAATTCATTAATCATCAATAACGAGTACTTTTTCTTGATGGTCACCTTGTTCAAGTGCCTATAATCAATGCATAACCTAAAAGTATCATATTTCTTCTTCACCAACAAGACTGGTGCACCCCATGGTGATATAGTTGTCCTAATGTATACCTCGTTAAGTATTTCTTTCAACTGCAACTTCAACTCTACTAAATTTTGAGTGCTCATCCTATATGGTGCCTTTGATGCTCGTGTTGTCCTTAGTACCAACTCAATGAAAAAGTCCACTTGTCTGTGAGGCAGAAACTATGAGATATATGCTAGAAACACATCCTTAATGTATTGTAAAACTGGGTTCCTTCTCAGTATCTCTACATCCTCATCCTCCTTACCTTTATCACTAGAAATGTGTAGTGCAAATAACACACACCCTTTTCTGTGACTGTGTTTTTCTTGCATAACTGTCACCATCCTAACCGATGTTTCTTTATTCTTACCCTGCAAGAGTATCTCCCTTCATTGTCATCCAAGAACTCAATTGATTTTCCTTCTAATTATCTAGTGATGCATGGATACGAGGAATTCTTTGGCCAAAATCCGCAATAATTTAAGCCTCCTGTGCACCATATATCTAAGGACTACCACCCTGATTCTGTGAAAAAACCCTCTTAAGATGCTCTTTACCACATGTCCAACACTCTAACCATCCTGTACGATCACTTCTATTTTTTTGTTGTGTCCCATGTCCTAGTGTAGCTATATCAAAATTTTTATGTGGTGCAACATTCTCTTTTTCTTCTACATTTTGAGTCCTTGATCTTTTTTTATGCCATTTACCTTTAATTTTATATTTACCCTTTCCATCCTTCTTGAAATTTTATTTTATTCTTTGATTGTTTATATCAATGCTTTAGTTTCCCAATAACATCCTCAAGTAATTGAGGTTCATCATACTCAATCTGATCTCTAATTATAATGGAAATCCATAGACAAATATCAAAACTTTAGCCTTTCCATATTAAGATATGGTACATACCTCAATATCTCCAAGAACTTGGTCATATACTCCTCATCTATCATTGATCCCATTTTTATCTCATAGAATTCCTTGGCTTTGTTGTTGTAGTACCTTTCCAACAAGTACTTCTTTTATAAGAGTCTATTAAATTGATGCCAACTCAACTCCTTTTTCCTGATGTTACATCTTCCCACAAAATATTCACTTTCCCTTTGAGGCTAAAGATAACTATTTTGGCCCTCATATTCTCCATATACTCATGCAGTTAAAAGAAATTATTCATGCCAAGTAACCAAGCCTCTACATCCTTATGATTATTTAACTTTCCATCGATATTAGGTGGATTCTCTTTCGTAAACTCATCTGGAAGGTATCCCCTATCACTCCTCGTGTAAGGGTGATAATCATGATGATCATTGTGCATGTCAAAACCAAAAATAGAATAGTACATGTGTCCATCCCCTCTCCTATCTGAAGTATCAAAGAATCTACCATCTCTTATCATGTCATCTCTATCTGACTTGTAACCACAGTGGGACCTACTTCCATATGCCCCATTGGTCCCATACTTATTTCCATATTTGATCTGGAGTTGTCCATGTCCCTGTAATTCTAACAAACATTGAATGATTACTGCATTTACTTCTTCTTGTTTCTCATGTGCCTGCCTGATTCTATCATTATCTACTTTACAACTCTCTATTTCTTCCTTCAAACTCCTCAATGTGTCTGCTAATTCGGAATAGTTCCCAACACCACATTTCTCATCTGATTCATAGGGAGAATATTTGTAGTCTACCATCTTTCTAGTCATCTTAATCTCTTCTTGCAAGGCATACTATGTGAGATGCACCAAATCATAAAAAATCAACGTACCTTAATATAAATCGAGGAGGATATTTCATTTGTAAGACCAACCATAATAGCACAATACATATATAAACATAATCATATCAACATTTGATCATCATCTGAACCATTATCTAGTCATCAATGCATGACCATAGCCACCACACATCATGACCTCATGCATGGAAACTATAACCATATCACTGTATGCATAACAACATATGTATGACAAATACACATACATATTACATAGAAACATCGAAATGCATATCTAGTGCATAACTGACATAAACTTATCATAAACACATCCTACAACAATGCCATTAACTTTTCACATGGCAACACCACTACAACTGTAACCAACACCATGCATATATAGCTAGTACATAGACCACAAACATGAGAACAAATATGAAAATAGCATGAATTCTTGAACACCACATTTCTGATATAGTCCAAGGGGTGAACTATTCTTTGATACCACTCTATAACACCCTCCTCCCACATCTACCTAAGTAACTGACCCATAGGGGTAAACATGTGATGAGTGGATACTATGATCTGATTCAAACTCCTAGGTTACCTTAAGGAAGTAGAACCAAAAAAATACATCCAAATTGAGAATCCACACATCCTACATAATATCCAAGGGTTACCCCTCCTTTCTAAGTGAGAAACGCCTGAGGAAACTTAGTATTTCAAGAACCTTAAGCCCCAATCACCCCCTTGGAAATCCCTCCAAGCGACTGAGGGTCCTAGCCACTCCCATTAGTCTACCTGAGTGTGACTATAGCCTTTTCCTGCTAGTGTTATGCCATAGACAATGATATTTAAGGCTAAATTCCAAGGCTTGGACCCAGCCACTGCCCAAAACTTCATGGGATTTATAGAAATGAAAAGAAACATGTAGACAATGATGCCAATGAAAATTCTTGAACAAAGACTTGACTAGACCCCTACTAGCCATGAAAGGAATTTCATCAAACCTGTCACAAATATGTAGTTTACATGTCATAATAACATATCTAAGCATAGAGGTGTTATAATTATCTGAGAATCACTAAGAAGCATTGATGTCTTATCACACTAGTTGCATTAACATCTATTGGGTAATAGATTCATTGTTCAATCATATATAATTCAAAACATGATGGGAATCGTATATTTTCATTGTCATAAATCATATTCATAACTATCATATAAATAAGATAAATAATAAGGATACAACAATCATAAATGCCAAATATAATCCATTACTTTTCCATAGAAAATACCAAGGAAAGGAAGTCTTATTAATGAATGCAAAATCCAACCCAGTATGGGACCACCATGTTCCACTCGACCATATTTTGGCTAAGCGAAATCTCTCTTCAGTAAATCATCCCCCATACCATATTGCAAGCATGAATGTGGGAATCAAACCAAAAGAACCAATCGGGGAGGCCTGAGGCTAAACCACCTCACCCTCATCAATAGAATCGGGCTTTACTGCAATCCTCACTAGATCACTAGGCCATAAACTATCATGAATGCGACCATATTTCTCCAAGTATCCAGTGAGGCATTTTCTTATATCCTTGTCTCTAGGATTTACCACAATCCAAAGTCCTATCAAGGTATCATTATGCCATAATTGATACACCACCCTCTAAAATTTACAGTATATCCCACCATTCACCTGTAAGGATTCCTATGATTGATGAAGGGAAACCACCTCTAATCTTTACCACATATCCCACCATTCACGGGTTAAGGATTCCTAGGCCAACTGAGGCAGACAATATGGTACAGGGGTCACTAGGCCAGTGGATTTGTTACAATCCATAGAATGGTTTAGGGGTCACTAGGCCATATGTTCTTTGATTTAGATATCCACCTCACTCAGTTTCAAATCTGTCCAACAATTCAACTCAACCTAACCATCATAACCCCATCACACCATGGATATTCGGAAATGGAAAGGTAAGGATGAAGAAAAATATCACACCTGTAAAAAACCATGCCCATGACATCAGTAAAACTAAGAACACACATGCATAACCATGCATGTCAAATATAGAAAGGAAATCACACATGCATAACCATGCATGTCAAATATAGAAAGGAAATCACACATGCATAACCATGCATGTCAAATCTAGAAAGGAAATCACACATGCAAATCAATACCTACAAGTAAATCTGGTGTAGCTGCTTGATCCTACTTTGTCTTGCTTGATATTTTGCTTCCTCTTTACCTTCTTTTCCTTTCTTGATGCAATGCTGAAGTGCTCAAAGAAAATGCTAAGTGTCCAAGAGTGTTTGTGTGAGAGAATAGAGAGATAATTCCAAAACTAAACTGACCAAAAGCCATGAAATGATCCTCAAAAGCCTTTTTGTTAATGTGGCCTCCATTTTCTTCATTTTCCATTATTTTCCTTCATTTTCCTCCTCACATGAAACCTGTGACTTTTCACCTTCCTTTCTCCTAATTTCCATTATTTTCATAAATAAATTGCCAAAAGTGTCATTTTCCTTTCCAAATCCTTTTCCATTTCCTTTTCCAATTTTCTTAGCGATAATAACCAAAATGAACACCCACAATAGGATGTTTTTCACAACATTCAACATGGAATAAGTGTCTTATAACTGTGGTTATTATTTTTCCTTTATAAACTTTTATTACATGGAATTTTTACCAGGGCTATAACAAAACTTCCTTTATTCTTAAGAAGGTAGGATCCATACTGTGCTAGTGCTGTAATTTGTAATTTCAGTCAATTTTCCTTGAGGAAAATAGCATAGAATTTTGATCATTGCCTGCACTATAAGGTTTCCATAGGGAGACTATCCATAGTGAAAATTTGTGTTTCTTTCTCTTGTGGTTGCTCTCTCAACCTTGTGTTTTTTGTCTTGAACTTCTCCCACATAACTAACACTCTTAGTCTCAAATAACTCAACTTCGTGCACATTTTAGTGACTTTCTTCTCCATGAGGCCCACATCTTCTACATTCTTAGATTTGAAAATTTGTATCCACCTATGTGTTATGCCTTTCTCTATTTCCACCTCATGGAGGGGTCAGAATACAAAATTATTAGATATGATCCTTTTTCCATAAATAAATTTGTAATGGTGCCCTAATTTGGGCTGTGGATCAGGTTCTTGAAGGTTTTGCATGCCTTTTTCATCTAATTTTAAGGTGGTTTCTCCTTCTTGTATATTCTTTTTCTTCTCCTATAACATTTCCTACTTCTCATCTAGTTGTCCATGATTATCTTGTACGTCCTCTTTTTCTGCTTGCCCAAGGGCATCGTATGTCTTGGGTCTCATGAAATTCATTCCCTGGTGGTCGACATTCTCTCATATGTCACTAGTGGTTTGTTTTTTCCCTTAGGATATGTAATTTCCTCAATTTTTCCTTCCCTAGGCCCCACATCTCCCTTTTTACTTCGTGACTCCTCAGTAGTGAGAGGGAACTCTAAAGGAGGTTGTGGTTACCCCTACCTAATCCTGATGGTCTTCCTTATTTTGAAATAGAGGGTGCCTTAGCTAGGGTGCCCCTTTTTGGGCTTCATAAGTGTGCCAAATGTGGCCAATGTTGCAGCCACTTATTGCTTTGAATTCCCTCGAGAAAGACTTGTTTGATATCCTTGCTTCTCTTTTCCTTGGGTTTAGAAATATTCTCAGGCTTCCTTTTACTTCTACCGATTTCTCTTCTTCTGTTGGCATTATGGTACATGTATTGTCCTTGATGGTAACTCACTCAGGGGTATGATACAAGAGTTGTTTTTGGTGGCAACTCAATCAGAGAACAAGAAAGAGATATACGCATGTTAACCTTGATGGAAACGCGTATACACGCGGGTCAACGAAACAGAAGGCGCGTACGAGATATACACATGTTAATCTTGATGGAAGCATGCATACACACAAGTTAGTGGAGCAAAAGGCGCGTACGTGTAGACATGCATGTTCAAAGAAGTAAAGGCGCATACATGTTGGAAACCATGGTTTTGGTCCGTGGTATATGGTCCATGGTATTTGGTCCGAAGTGATGACCCCAAGTATTTGGTCCATGGTATTTGGTCCAAGGTATTGGCTCAACATGGTTTTGGGCCATGGTATTGAGAGAAGCCTAAACCTATACAAGGAGAAGATCATTAGGCCAAAGCGTAGGTTTGCAAGTGATGAATGTCTGATCAAGTGTGAGATCCAGACGCTAGTTAAGGGTTGGTGAAGCCTTGCTTGATCTGAACCAAGGTTGCACTCATGTGGAGGATGATGAATGATGGAATGAGATCTCAAGGCTTGGAATGATTATCTCTATATGGTTTGATTATGGATAGACTAGATCTATTGATGCATGTTTATTGTATGAATGTTATGATCTGGGTATGTTCTGATGTTTGAAATAACTGAAAAGTTATGAATTAGAATTTGCAGATCTATACGCGGGTTGTATTTGGTAAAAGCGCATATACACGTAGGTTGTGTTAGTCCAAGTAGCGTATACAGTATGAAGTATGATATTTGAAGTTGCTATTGGATCTGGTTGTTGTTGTAGAGTTATGTAGTTCGTTCTGTGTTTTGGTTGTTGACAGGGTTTCAGTATTGGGTGATTCAGAGATTGATGATGCAAGTTGTATTGCAATGGTGATTATTTTATAGATCTAGTATGAAAATGTATGAAACGTGGTCCCTGGATGATCGTAGGTTGGCACCTATGTACTGGTAAACATATTGGCCAGTACAAGAGCCAGGGGGTTGTAGGTCCCTTCCAGGAGCAGCTAGAAAACGAGTGAAGGTTGGAGCCTTCAGTAGGCCAGCGCCTACGTACTAGTAAATGGAATGGCTAGTACAAGAGTAAGAAGGTTGTAGCCTTTTGCAGGTAGAAGCCTGCGTACTGGTAAAGGACTACACCAGTACATTGTAAAAGAAGTTTCTTATTAAAGGAAGATAGAAACAAATTGTAGTAGGTGGTTTTCACCCACATTAGGTTTCCACCTTATATCATGGTGTTCATGTGTGCTATTTATATGTGATGATCTATTCTGTTTACTGTTCATATGGTTAATAATGTTTTGATGCATTCACTGAAGATGAACTAAGTAAATCATAAAGGTTATTGGATGTACGCTAGTTGCTTTTAACACAGTCACGTATATACGTGGATATCGTGAACTGAAGTAGCGTATATGAATCTGAGTATGAAAATGAAAAGATTATTGATTTGATAATACTGATTCACCATGCCCCCTCTCAGTATTATTTCCAAAAATTGGTATCAGAGCAGGGCCTTTGGTAGAAGCTTGATCGCTTGAAGGAGATCCGTAGAACAATGGGAAAGAAAGCGCGTCAAAAGAAGAAGATAGCTCAAAGGAACAATGATTGCCTTCCAGTGAGTGAAAGTAAGTATTTATATTCTGAATCACCTCAGATTAAAGATGGACAAGCAAATGAAGCATCAGATAAAATCATAGATCAACAAGATCTACCTAGCAAAAGGGAGAGTGACCTCAAGGAAGAATTTATCAATTTAAAAGCCCAGCTGGAATGTGTCTTGAGAGTTCGTCAAATGATGCAAGTGCTGAATGAAGAACAAGAAAAAGATATTCTCAACTTAAGGCAACAAGTGGATGAAGGAAGGAAGTCTGAAGAAATCTTGAAGAAGAAATGCATGGAGAAGGAAGAACAACATCAGGTTGAGGTAAATATCTTGAAAGATAAATTAGAAGAAAAGGATAAACTATTATGATTTCAAGATAGTACTAAGTATTTGGATGATATTCTTAGTAGTCAACGGTCTCCTGCTATCAAAACTGGTCTTGGTTTTTAGGAAGGTGAATCTAGTTCACAAAGTAAGACAAGGAACTCTAATGCAAAATCTGAAATCCCAAACAAGAAGATGACAGGTCAATCCCATCAGCAACCAAGGAAAGTAATTCCTCAAAGAAAATATTTTGCTCCTAATTATGGAAGTGATAGATGATTATTTCCTCCGATGTATAATATTGAATGTTATGTATGTCATAATCATGGACATGTTGCAGCTAGATGCAGAAGTAGAATGGTTCAAGACCATCACACAGAAAGATCTTCACGTTCCAGGTGCTTCAAAGGATATTGTTTTTCTTGCAATATGTTTGGTCACAAAGCTATTGATTGCTACAGAAGGAATAAGAAACATGTAAGATGTTATGCATGCAACAAGCCTGGACATATAGCGAAAGAATGCAAGAGAAGATTGTGGACACCAAACCAAAAGAAGAAAACATCATCACAGTTGAAGATATGGAAGAAAAAGGAAGTACAGCCAGAAAGATGTGTCATAGCAGAGTACACAAACATGATAGATTCAGAGGGAGCTGGAAGTGTGGAACATCAGTGTTCCAAATCTCATACATTGGTATAATAAAGACAAGTCATGTATATACGTGAGATAGAGGCTGCCAAGTCACGTATATTGAAGAAAAGGGCAGCAGATCAGTCTCAGGAAATGGTTCGGTCATGGTACATGATGGTTGGCACAGACTCAGGGGGAGCATATACTTAAATAATGCATTGTTGGCATTTTGATGAGAAGTCTTTGATAATGATGCTTATATCGTTAAATAATATTTTTTGCTAGTTGGTTAAAAGAATGGTGTTGCAGGTTGCAGGACGCTGATGCTTGTGATACAGACCATATATAGTGTATGATAGTTGCTGATGACTATCATGGTCTTGAATAGATGGCTGGTCTTTGTTATAAAGACCTTGCATGTGCTTAGGGGGAGCATGGATGGAATGGTACATCTTGGCATGTACAAAGGGGGAGCTCAATCAGAGATCTCAGCAGCTACTCAGGGGGAGTATGGACAGAAGAGGGTATACCAAAGAAGAGAACATCTTGGTCCACCCTTTGCCCTTGATGTCAAAGGGGGAGAGTGACTTGGTGTTGTTGTTGCCATCAAGTCCAAAGGGGGAGATTGTTGGCATTATATTACAGGTGTTGTCCTTGATGGAAACTCACTCAAGGGTATGATACAAGAGTTGTTTTTGGTGGCAACTCAATGAGAGGACAAGAAAGAGATATACGCATTGTAACCTTGATGGAAGCGCATATACACGCGGGTTAGCGGAACAGAAAGCACGTACGATAAATACACATGTTAATCTTAATGGAAGCGCGTATACACGCTAGTTAGCGGAGCAGAAGGCGCGTACACATACACACGCGTGTTCATAGAAGTAAAGGCGCACACATGTTGGAAACCATGGTTTTCATCCGTGGTATTTGGTCCATGGTATTTGGTCCGAAGTGACGACCCCAGGTATTTGGTCCATGGTATTTGGTCGAAGGTATTGACTCAACATGGTTTTGGGCCATGGTATTGGGAGAAGCCTAAACCTATATAAGGAGAAGATCATTAGGCCAAAGGGTAGGTGTGCAAGTGATGAATGTCTGATGAAGTGTGAGATCCAGATGCTGGTTATCGATTGGTGAAGCCTTGCTTGATCTGAACCAAGGTTGCACTCATGTGGAGGATGATGAATGATGGAATGGGATCTCAAGGCTTGGAATGATTATCTCTATATGGTTTGATTATGGATAGACTAGATCTATTGATGCATGTTTATTGTATGAATTTTATGATATGCGTATGTTCTGATGTCTAAAATAGCTGCAAAGTTATGAGTTATAATTTGCAGATCTGTACGCAGGTTGTATTTGGTAAAAGCACGTATACACGTAGGTTGGGTTCGTCCAAGTAGCGTATACAGTATGAAGTATGATATTTGAAGTTGCTATTGGATCTAGTTGTTGTTGCAGAGTTATGTAGTCCGTTTTGTGTTCTGGTGACTGTGTTGTTGACAGGGTTTTAGTATTGGGTGATTCAGAGATTGATGATGTAGGTTGTATTGCAATGGTGATTGTTTTATGGATCTAGTATGAAAATGTATGAAACATGGTCCCTGGATGATCGTAGGCCGACACCTACGTACTGGTAAACATATTGGCCAGTATAAGAGCCAGGGGGTTGTAGCTCCCTTCCAGGAGCAGCTAGAAAACGAGTGAAGGTTGGAGCCTTCAGTAGGCCAGCGCCTACGTACTAGTAAATGGAACGGGTAGGAAAAGAGCTAAGAAGGTTGTAGCCTTCTGCAAGTAGAGGCCTGCATACTGGTAAAGGACTGCACCGATACATTGTAAAAGAAGTTTCTGATTAAAGGAGGATAGAAACAAATTGCAGCAGGTGGTTTTCACCCACATTGGGTTTCCACCTTATATCATGGTGTTCATGTGTGCTCTTTATGTGTGATGATGTCTTATGTTTACTGTTCATATGGTTAATAATTTTCTGATGCATTCACTGAAGATGAACTATCTAAATCATAAAGGTTACTGGATGTACGCTAGTTGCTTTTAACACAGTCACGTA
>APFE030227913.1:15602-75649 GCA_000404065.3 Pinus taeda
TTTTCTGCAGGGTGTTTTTGGGGCTAGTAACTCTCTAAAATTTCAAATCTTTTAAATATTTTGTGGAAATTTTGATAAATCTTGCTATTAAGAGCCTTAGATTATCAGATCTAGGAGCAGAGTTGGACTATACTCCTCAGATCTGATAGAACTGTAAATTATTTGTATATATCTGTAAATTATTTGTATAGATCTGTTATTTACTTGTGTAGATCTGAAATTTTGTAACATAATTTTGAATTTTAACACTCGGGTTTTTGGGATTTTCTCTATTTTTGTACATATTGAGTATTGGGTTTTTCTCTTTTCACTTGTGCAGAAATAGATCTGAGAAATTAGCCAAGAAAATCTTCATATCTGAGCTAGATCTAGACCCTAGAGGGCAAAATCTGGGCTCAAAGATTGTTTGTAGGAATAGATCTGAGAAATCAACCAAATAAATCTTTAGATCTAAGCTAGATCTAGAGCCTGGAGGGCAAGATCTGGGCTTAAAGATTGTTTGCAGAAATAGATCTGAGAAATCAGCAAAGAGAATCTTCAGATCTGAGCTAGATCTAGACCCTAGAGGGCAAGATCTGGGTTCAAAGACTGTGTGTAGGAATAGATCTGAGAAACCAACCAAGAAAATCTTTAGATCTAAGCTAGATCTAGACCCTAGAGGGCAAGATCCGGGCTCAAAGATTGTTTGCAGGAATAGATCTGGGAAATCAGTCAAGTAAATCTTCAAATCTGAGATTTTTTTCAAGCAGATCTGGGGGTTTTGAGACAGATCTAGGTCTTGGAAGGCAATATCTTGTCCGAAATTTGTTTGCAAGGCCAGCCATTAAATATTTTGCAATAAATTTGAAGATTTGAAGCAAAATAAATTTTTTTAGAACAAGGGTTTCAAGTTTTGGGGCTCCTAAGCCCAGATCTACCTTCTCCTAGCCCAATGCTAGTTCTATTGGGCTTAGTGCTAGCTCTCATTGGCCCTAGATTCCCTTGCTCCATTTCTGATTTGAATATTTGATTTTATGAAGCTAATCATTGGTGGTTTTTTGCAGAAAATTTGGTAAAAATTTGTGTTTCAGATATTGAAATTTTTTTTGGCAACTTAGGCAAGTGATCTTAAAGGCCTAGGGTCTAAAGGTTTGATCTCTAAACCATCTTTTTCCTCACTGTTTGCTACAGCAGTCATATACCTTTCTAATAGTGGTGAAAAACACATCTAAGTGGTTTGAAATTAACTAAAAAATTGCTAAATACATTAATAAGTCATTTATTTTTGATGTGTATCAAGAATTTGGCCTAAATATACATTTTGGGTCACTGTTATCTCTGAATAATTCTATTTTTGAAGTCTGAAATATAAAAGTGGAAAAATTTCATGTGGGTTAGCCTAAAATCAGTTCTTAAGTTGTCTAATACATTAAGGAATTAATTTCTTGAGTTGGGCATTAATCATTAAGCTTATTTCAAGTTTTAATTGTTGGCTATAATAAGTATATCAAATTTAATATAATTCCGGAAATCACATCACAAGAGGCTGAAAATTTTTGATAATTCATGTGGGCAAGTTTGGAAAAATTTCGGTAAATTTTTGGCATAAAAATATTATTGATAGCTTACTGTTTTCATTGTCATATTGTTGCTATCATAAAGTTTTTCTTATTGCTATCCTAAAAATTAATTTCTGAAAATTAAGTACTCTGTCATGGAATTGTGATAAAAGGCATATTCTTTGTTTCATAAGCTGAGTATTTTTTTGAGCATCTATTGACATTGATATCGAATTGCAAAGTTGTTTTTGTTCTCTTTGAGCTAAATTGTATCAAGAAGATTTGAAATAAGCTGGTGTTTTAACTATAGTATCTTCAAGAATTTATTTTCTAAGTCTTCATCTAAAAGAAAGCGAGCATTTCATTTGGGTAATTGAGGGCTTTAGCAGCATAAGTGTTTTCCCATTCTCGAGTCTAACTTCATCTCATCTTCTGGTGCATTTGCATATAAGTTAACTTTGCATTGATAAAATTTACTTCCAAGCATAAGCTTGGTCGATAGACAGATAGATCTCCATCCGTCTTTTCTTGAGAAGCCTATTTTAATAGTACTTAAAACGGTGACCTTGCAGTCATTAGAGCCACAATTCTCTGTAGTGCCGGAGGCACCAAGTATGTTAGAATTTCAGGAGAGGTATCGTTAATCAACCCTGAGTGTGCTTCTCCTGATCTTCTCTCTACCAATTACTACGAAATCAGGTTTAACACAAAAACGATTGAAGGGTTCACATTTAAATAGGCATTTAACTAAAATTAACCAAGATTCTTGCATTTCACATTAGTTTTAGGATCTGCATTTCATATAAAATAGTCATTCATCTAAGCAAAAGTTGCTAATTGATTACTTGGTCTTAATTTCCCTAGCATGATCGTTGACTCCATAAGGCACTGGTATCAATCATTTAAAATCTAATTAAATCCTATAAGTCTTGCTAAATCTTAATCAAGTACTTGATTGCTTCACTGTGTCTCCCAAACTAGCTGGTTCCCAACTAGTTCTTCTTCATTTCACTTTTCCATAGGGTCTACTCCCTTTAGCCTGCTGTAGGGAGATAGATTAAACAGAGAGATTGGGGATCAGGGTGATAGCCTCTGATCTGAGCCGTTGTTGCGGTGCCTATACATTCTGTGTGACAACAGGACCCACATGAGACCAAGGGCCAACAAGTATAAATAGGTGGAGAGAAGCATCATTTGGGGCTTTTTGACATTTGATTATCCATTATCACTCTAGTTGTTCAACTGAGATATAAGTGTTGCTTAGCACAAGAGCTTAGGCCAAGTTCAGATAGTATCTGGTGGGCAACCATTTCAAGGTGAACACTGACCACAACAATCTTAGATTTTTCCTGGAGCAACAGTCATTGGAGGAGCGGAAATAGAAGTGGGTGAGCAAGATCCAGGCTTATGACTTCAATTTTGAGTATGTTAAGGGGAAGCACAATGTGGTAGCAGATGCACTTTCCTAGAGACCCACAGTTTTATCTTTGATGGATGTTACTCATGACTGGAAGGCTCAACTTTTGGTTGAGTACTCCAAAGACAGGTAGGCTTGCAAGATTCTAGATGGCACACACACTGATGACCAATTTCAGATGATGGATGATGTGATCTACTACAAGGACCAGATATATTTGGTTCCCGGATTGCAGCTCAAGGAGTGGATTATGTAGGCAACACACAATTCCCGTCTAGCAGGACACTCAGGGTTCCTCAAGACATATCGTGCCATTAGGAAGAGATTCTCATGGCGGGGGCTCAAGGGAGACGTGCTAAGGCACATATGGGAGTGCGTAGACTCCCAAAGGAACAAGGTAGTGTTGTCACATCCCACAGGCTTATTACAGTCGCTTCCCATTCCGGAGAGGAAGTGGGAAAGCGTGTCCATGGAATTCATCACGGGACTCCTAGCTGCACAGGGGCGAGATTGCATCTACGTTGTGGTCGATAGATTGACGAAGTTCACCCATTTCTTCGCCATCTCATTGAGATCTTCAACTTCCCAGGTGGTCGAGTTGTTCTACCGAGAGGTCTTCCGATTGCATGGTCTTCGCAAGACCATTGTTAGTGACAGGGATAGCAGATTTCTGAGGGCTTTTTGGCAGGAGTTGTTTTGGTTGGTGGTGACAGAGCTTATGCCCATCACTAGCTATCACCCACAAACAGATGGGAAGATCGAGATCGTGAATAATTGGTCAGAAGGGTACCTACGCAACTACATGACGGGGCAACAGAGAGTGTGGGTAAAGTGGCTTCATCAAGGAGAGTTCTGCTACGAAACCACTTATCACATGTTGATTAGTATGTCTCCTTTTCAAGCACTTTATGGATATGATGCACTTTCTTTTTTTGATATGATGTTTGGAGATAGTAGGGCCCTGGGGGTAAATGACTGGGTTCAAGAGAGTCAAGAGATCCTCTGAGCTCTCAAGAACAATTTACAGGTGGCTGAAAATTAGCAGAAAATGTATGCAGATAAGCATAGGGTGGAGTGACAGTTTGAGGTAGGGGACATGGTCTACCTACGTTCGCAGCCCTACAGACAGTGTTCACTAAAGCAGAAAGGGGCAGAAAAACTCCGACCATGATTCTATGGGTCATATAAGGTGATCAGGAGAGTAGGAGAGGTGGTTTATGAGTTAGGTCTGCCTTCAGAGAGCCAGATCCACAACACATTCCATGTCTCATCCTTGAAGAAGGCGTTGGGGTAGTAGGCTACAACAACAAATGAGTTTCCACTGGTGGATGATGAGGGGCATTTAGTTTTGACACCAGAGACCATATTGGAGACCTGAGAGAGGAGATTGAGGAACGGGGTAATCAGGGAGTATTTGGTCAAGTGGAAGGATTTGCCGGAAGAGGATGCTACATGGAAGAGTGAACAGATTTTGCAACATCCATGTTTGCAATTGCTTGGGGATAAGAAACATCCGGGAGGGGATGCCTGTAATGCCACTTCCTAAATATTTTCTAAGGCAAAAGAACCCAATTTTGTAAATTTTGTCGATTTTGTTTCTAAAGGTAAATTTTAGAGGCAAGACTTAGGAAAAGTGGGTTGATGAGATTTTAGTGGAATGTGGGGGCCACCGACCCACAAATAATATGCCCCACCAAGGAGGGAATTCGAATTTCCTAAGGAAGGTCGAAAATTAAAGGAGAGACCCACATGAGACCAAGGGCCAACATGTATAAATAGGTGGAGAGAAGCATCATTTGGGGCTTTTTGACATTTGATTATCCATTATCACTTTAGTTGTTCAGCTGAGATATAAGTGCTGCTTAGCACAAGAGATTCCCAAGGAGTGAAGCTCAACCTTTTCTTTGGTGGACCTTGAGTGCCACCCTAGGAAGGATTTCTATATTATTTGGAGGCTGGGAGAGAGGCATCACACAACACTACACTATTTGGGTTCAGCTAGGACGCAAAAGGAAGAGCCATGCAGTCATAGAGAGAGATTGGTGTCGGAGCTGGAGGTTGTATAGTTGTTGGGGTGTTTCTTGGCCAAATTCTGAGTAAAGGAGGAGGATTGGTAGGTGGAAAGTGGGTTCCTCACGTAGGACGAAATTGTTGGGCGTAGAGACTGCATCATCCCTTATAAGCTTGCACAGTCACTTGTGGGGGCAAGTGAGTGGAGCCTTGGGCAGAGGATTGAGGAGTTGGGTTGCTCAAATTTTGGTTGGAGGATCATTGTGGGGAGTTTCTTAGCATTTTGGGAGCAGCAAACATTATTCTCTACTACAGGTGATAATTTTTTGTTGCGGAGAAGGGCCAAGCTATTTGGGGTCAAATTTTGAGGTTCAAAATCAAAGCAAACCCTTCCTGGGTTTTTTCTAGGTTTTTGGCAAGGATACCAGTCCTAATTTTACAGAATTTTCTAGGCAAATTTGAAGGGTTGGATCAAGGTCTCAAGATAGATAGCAGTGTAGAAAACTGGGCTATTGCAAAATTCTGGAGGACGAGTTTCTACAGCAGTTGGGCATTGATAAATTGATCACCTGAGGCTTGTAGCTAACCTTGTGCAAGCCAAGGTGCACTCTTTCTATTTTCTATTGTACTCCAGTAGCTGAATATAAATAAAATTGCCCATTTTTGCGTTTGAGGAACATTTTCTATCTTATGAGTGTTTGCTGAATTTTTCTTGTGTTATATTTATTACATGTCTTTGGCTATTCACTATTAATTTCCGATTAGGAACATTACAAGGTTCTCCACTTGACAAGAATAAGTCAACAACATATAATACCAAAATCAAAGGCATAACTTGGACCATTTTGAAGTAGAGATTTGGATCAACATTTCTTTTGGTAAAACCAAGCTTCATCAAGAAGCTATCAATGCGAGCATACCAAGCTCTTGGGGCTTGCTTCAATCCATAGAGTTTTCTTCAGTTTACACACGAGTTTTTTGTTTATGTACTTCAAAGCCTTGTGGTTGCTCCACAAATACTTCGTCCTTGAGGAAGCCATGCAGAAAAGTTGTTTTCACATCCATTTCATGAAGCGTCCATCCCTAGCTAGCATCTAGATTTATAACAGAATAGATGGCAGTATATCAGGCAACATGTGCAAAAATCTCATCATATTCTATTCCCTCTTTCTGATAGAAACCTCTAGCTAAAAATCTAGCATTATATTTTTTAATACTGTCATCTGTACCATGTTTAATTTTATACAACCATTTATAAGTCACAAAGACTTACCTTTGGGTCTTGGAACTACTTACCATACATCATTATGTATGATGGACTCATATTCTTCGGCCACTGCATCTTTCCATACTTGATCTTTCACTGCTTCTGTTGGAAATCACGATTGTCGTTAGACCAAAACCCGCAGGTGTTAGTCAACAATTGCATCGCTAGAGATAAGGATCCACAAGAGGCGGTTAGTCCATGTCACGAAACACACTATGCTCTGATAGCACTTGTTGGAAATCACGATTGTCGTTAGATCAAAACCCGTAGGTGTTAGTCAACGATCGCATCGCTAGAGATAAGGATCCATGAGAGGCGGTTAGTCCATGTCATGAAACACATGGGGAGCATTGGTTTATCCAATGTCCAACCACTTCTTCAAAAGTGCATGGTTTAGCTTGAATAATGTTGCTCATGGCTACAATGTATCCCTGAAACTGCCATGGTTTCTTGGGGAAACATGTCTGTCAACATCTTGTAGAGTGTCACAAAGCCATAATGATCTCTTTCTAGTAAGAGGATCACATGGAGGAGGATCCAAGGGGTCCATGGGTTCCATGGGTTCATCAGCAAGATCAGGCTCAAGCTTAGGATCTTCTTGAATTTCAAAGACATCATCTTAACTATCAACTTTAGTAGGAGGAAGAGGAGTGTCTCTTGCCTTTCCAAGAGCCACATCTTCATGAAATGTTACATCCTTGCTAAACTCTATAGTTCTTTGACCAGGTATCTACATTCTGTAGGCTTTAGAATTTTCATAATAACTAGCAAACGTACCTTTCTTACCTGAAGATTCCATCTTGTCCCTCTTTTCCTTTGGCACATGAAAGTAGATAGGGCAACCAAAAATCCTCAAGTGCCTAACCTCAGGCTTTTCACCAATGAAGGGTTTTTCAAGAGTCTTGTTGTTTATGGCTCGGTGTGGAGATCTATTTTGGACATAGACAACAATGTTAGCAGTGTTTCTCCATAGAAACTTTGGTAGCTTTTGATCATTCAACATAGCTTTGACTACTTCCATGATAGTTCTGTTCTTTCTTTCAGCCACACCATTTTGTTCCGGGTTATATGGTACGGTGGTCTCTTTATTGATTCCAACTTCTTTGCAAAAGTCAATGAAATCATTTGAAGTGAACTCTCTTCCATTGTTAGATCTGAATATTTTGAACTGATTTCCAGTTTTTTTTTTTTTTCTACTAGAGATTTGAAGTCTTTGAACACGTTAAATGTTTGACTTTTTTTTCAAAAAGAAAATCCATGTCTCGCGAGAAAAATCATCCAAAAAGATTATATAATACAAATAGCCATTAAGAGAAGTTACATGCATAGGTCCACATAAATCAGAATGTATAAGATGAAGTACCTCACTGGTTTTGCTTTTGCTTCAAAGGAATGATCCCTTTACATGCTTTCCACTTGCACACCCTTGGTAGACCCCATCATGATCCACTATAATCTTAGGCATTCCAGAAACCATCTTTCTCAGACGAGGCAATGCTTTATAGTGCAGATGAGTGAACTTTCAGTGCCAAAGTTCACAATGATGATTGTTGTCATGAATCAACACATGGATTGGTCCTCCATTAATTTTATAATCTCTATCCCAGAGTGAAGGCATATCTCATGCTAGATCTCATTGGCCAAGTGAGAACTTTTCCATTTATGAAAAAAACTTTCATTCCTTTGTCTTCTAAGGTAGATATGGATACAAGATTCTTTTTCAACCCAGTTACATACAAAACTTCTCGAAGAGATATAGTTTTACCTTGATCCAGATGAAAAATAACAGAACCAAATCCATTTATAGGATATGTAGAGTTATCTCCAAGAATCATTTTCAAATCCATCTCCCTTTTAGCCAGATTTGAGAGAACTTCTTTATAACTAGTAAAGTGTCTTGAAGCACTACTATCAGTTAACCAACTGTCACAAGAATCTGCAAGAGAGGAACTAGAAGAGTAGAAACGAGAAAGTACTGTGATTGTTTTTCAACTGCATTATTGTCATACCTTGGGTTCCTTGAACTCTTGGAAGAATGGTAGCTTTCTTTACGAATAACAGGAGCTTCTCTTCTTCTTCTATAATCATATCTAAAATTGTTGCTACGATTGTTGCAGTTGGATCTTGGTGCACTTCTATTTTCTGGACAATCACGGTTATAGTTATAGTGGCCATGCTTACCGAAATTGTAGCATTGAACTTTTGATAAGTCCTTGTTCCATTTATTGGAAGTATTGGATCTAGGAGCAAGCTTTCTTGAAAAGTGATAACCTCTTTTTCCTTTCTGCTTCTTGACTTGGACAACAAAGGCAGTAGGTTTTCCCTCTTCAAATGTGAGAAACTTATCATTGTTGCTAATGACAGTAATAAAAGTTTCCCAAGTTGGAGAAATACCTCTAAGCATAATCAACACCTTCTCTTTATCAGATACAATTTCAACAACAATTGGCAATTGATCCTTGTTATTGATATCCTCATGAAGTATACTTGAATGGTCTCTCTTCTGTTCATCTTAATGTCCTTGAGTTGATTCTTCAAAGAAAGGATTTGACCCAAGTTGTTTACTTGATACATTCCAATCAATTTGTCATACATTTTCTTAGATTTCTTCAACTTGGAGACATAGGTGATGAGATGGTCTCCAAGAGAATAAATGATATTCTTCTTAGCATTGACTTCTCCCTTCTTGAATCTCGCCTTGACAACAACATTTGAATTTTCTGGTGATTCTGCTGTCTCGCCCAAGGTTACTTGGGAGTGGGAGCGACATTTGGAAAAGCTTCTGGTTTGGGAGCGATTTCATGAGCATTTTTTATATGATATATATTTTGATGCATATATGTCAACAAAAGAATGTAGAATGATGAATTAGATATAAAAACATAAAAAACATGGATTGAACCATATAACAACAATCGTCTAGAAGTTATAATCTTCATCAACCACGTCCACAATTTAGTAACATAGTAACATACAACATATTGAGTCTCATGATTCATTAATCTTAAAGTTTCAAACTTTAAAAATTCAATATATAACATTTATCATCATTGATCACCAAAGTTGTACTTGTAAGCTAAGTGTAACCATTATAACAAATAATATCTAACATGAAATGAAATGTTATAAAATGAAACAACTTTCAACTTTTATGAAGCTTCATATTCATAATTCATTACTAATGAGTTATATTGCCAACTTCAAACTTCAAACTTAAATTGTCATATATTGTTTACAAAAAATATCATAATAAATATGAAAGATTCAATAGTTATAAAAACTACTAGAAACTAGAAAAGACAAGTAAATCTATTATCTATTGCTAATACTTGTGCCTCTTGCCGCCATGAGAAATGCCTAATTTTTTAGTCTTGTTTGAAAATCAGGATCTTTATCATCAATATCACCCTCTAACCATTAACATGAGATAGAAAATGCATAGCATGTCAAGTCAAGATTTTGTTTGAGTGATGTGTACATTTTTAGGAGGCTCATGATAGAGGAGTTCGACAACCAATGTCACTAACATCAAGCTACATAGAGGGATTTGGTGCTCTTGATTAAATACGAGTTCCATACTATAATATTCCTAATTAGCTATGGCTAATTGGAATATTTGATTTTGTTCAATTTTTTCCTTATATAGTTATTTGTAAATAAAATGTGAGGAAGGGGGAACATAACTCACTTTAGAATAAAAAGTCACTTCCTAGGTAGCACAACGTTGTGACTTAAAGGGGAGACAGAGGCGCCAAAGGGGGACGCAGAAATGGAGCCCACGCAGACACATGGAAGAACTGCGCAAGAGGAAAAGAACACGTCGCAAGAGGGGAATCACGCAGGGGGAGGTAAGCCTAGGGATTGTGAGAGGCAGAGGCTATAAAATAGATAGGATCCCCCTCATTTTGGATCATTCAATTATGTGTATTTTGAGCTAGTCGTTTCGACTTCTGAGCACGCTGGCTGTTTCGCTGGTCTGCAGCACTATTTAGTGCATTGAGTGTCTCCGTTCAGAGATCTCACCCTTAGCCCCGGGGGACTTCGAGTCCCTGCTCGGGCAAGGTATTTCCATCGGTATTTCAGCAGTAGTTTTACTGTCGTTTCAGCAGCAGTTTCATCAGCTTTTTGGAGGACTGCGCAACACTTGGAGAGGGACGCAGTTCTTTTTGGTTGCAGTGCTGGATTGGGGTTTGCAAGCGGATTTATGTAGGGAGATTGAGTAGGGGTCCAGTTCTTATCTCATTGGAGGATTTTGGCAGGGTTTCTCGCAGTGTTCCAGGCAGCGTTTGGAGGGGTTTTTCTCAGTGGCAGCGCAGGGCATTGAGGAACTGCATAGAACCTCAAGAGGCTGTTTTTCGAGGGTCGGCCATTCCTGGAAAGCTTTCTGGGTTTCTTTGGGTTTCTTGAGTAGAGCCTGAATCTAAAGTTTTAGCTTTTTCTGAGGAGGGGAGTAGCCCTAAATCTCATTTGTTTTCTAGCAGTAGCAGAAGCATCCACGCAGAGAGGCCATTCTTGTCATTCTGAGAGTATTTCTTCACTTGCCTTGTGCAAAATGAGGTGCCATATGTCTGATCACCTCTTGTACTCATTTTATTGCTCAGTATAATAAAATGGCTTAGCCTTTCTTGCTGCATTTCTTGTGTATCTGCTTATATTTCTGGTTAATGTTATTATATGTTGTTTCACTGTTATTTATCACTTCTGGGTTACTATATCATTTGCACGTATTTGGTTGGAGTTTGCTGGGGTTTTGAGGGATATTCCAGGTTAGGAATATTATAGTGGTATCAGATCATAGATCTGGCTCAGCTTGTGGAGCTAGCAATCTATGACATCAGGGGAAAAGCCCTACATTTGTTACAGAGGTAGGAGGTACAGAGACACTGGACATAGGTTGGAGAATACCTATGGGGAGGGAGACTGTGTTCTTGTGGTGGACGCAGAACAGGAGGAGCCTGTGGTAGACACAAAATAGAGAGAGCCAGTAGTGGACGCAGAATAGATGGCTGACGAGAACGGGAAGAGATTTGCGGATATGCTCCTCAAATCAGTGCAGGATCTGTCGAGGCAGATTGAGGTGATGGGGCAGAGATTCACGGCAGTAGAGGCCAAAAAACGTGAGAGCCCACGAGTTTTTCAGATTGGTGAGGGATCAGGTGCATCCCATCACTTGCCAGAGCAGCGTGATACTGCGCAGCAGGTGGCCTCACATGCCCTTACACACTCTACCATGCCCACTTTCTTAGGAGCAGACACGGGGGTCGTAGCCCAGCGGGAGGCAGAGCCCGGACATATGGGCGATTATTTTGTAAAGTACCAGGCCCATGGGTAGGAGTTCAGGGAATTTCTCTCATTCAGAGATTTTGTTCAGCTCCAGCGGGATAGTAGACCCCGCGACCATCACAGAGGGTACCAGCATTACCATGATGGTGACACCCACCGTGCAGCGAGTAGATTCTACTTGTCTACATTTGATGGCTCATCAAACAGTTCGGCAAAGCCTTGGGTGGAGAAGCTGGACATTTATTTCCAGCTTAACCAGATGTCGGAGGCAGAGGCCATCAAGGTGGCAACATTGCATTTGGATGGCGAAGCTCAGGATTGGGGTTTCATGGGATGGTTACACTAGGGCACTCCACAATGACGACATATGCTGAGTTTACCGGGAGATTGATGGAGCGATTTGATCAGAGGGATCCAACGCAGCATTTTGTTGAGCTGACGAGGCTCAAACAGACAGGGGGCCGAGAGACCTACATTGCAGATTTCTTGAGGGTCTCTGTGATGGTGCCAGACCTATCCATGGCACGGAGGGTCTATATGTATGTTGAGGGGTTAGCAGAGTCACTTCGAGGTTTATTCCGATCCACTAGACCAGCCACACTCCAGGATGCTATCAGCAGGACCCAGGACTTACAGGATATCTTACCCAGGACCCGGACACCTTACCCCCAAAGACAACCCTTTCAGTCTAAGGGGAAGGATGTGAGGATTCCTCCTCCAAAGGGGAATCCAGGACGAGTACAGTTTGACGACAATGTCAGGAGGGAGCTGAAGAGGAAGCGGTTGTGCTTCATTTGTCAGGAGCCATGGGCACCAGGACATAGATGTGTTGCTGGCAAAGCACATTTTATTGAGGTGTTCTCCGAGAGCAGTGGAGAAGAGGATGACGAGGAGGATGTGGAGGCAAGAGATAGCCATGCCATACAGGGACCTCTGCGACCTCCACCAGCAGCAACAGGTGGTCCATCTTTTGCACCCACCGGAGGGTCCCTTGCAGCATTGTAAGGAGTTCCCAAGCATCTGATGCTATGCGTACAAGGGACAATACGTGGCCAAAGCGTATCAGTTTTGGTTGGCAGTGGGGCAACCCACAACTTCATCGATGCACAAATGGTTGAGCGGAGAGCTATTCAGACAGAGAGCTTCGATGGGTTTTCAGTGTTAGTCCCAGGAGATCAGACCATGACGTGTGCTCGTTATGTTCTAGAGCTTTCAATGACGATGGGCACCTACACATTGACTGACCACTTTTTCGTGGTCGATATTCCGGACACCAACATGATACTAGGTGTTTAGTGGCTTATTACTCTAGGGAAGGTCACGACGGATTGGAAGACCCTAGAGATGGAGTGGGATGATGAGAAGACAGGGAGGTATGAGAAGATACGGGGATAGCACACATATCCACCTCAGATTGTGTCGGCTCATCGGATGGAGGCAGTCTTTCGGAAGGGAGACATAGAGTGGGCAGTGGAGCGGCGTGCATCAGAGGTAGGGACTACAGGGCAGACGGTACATCCAGAGATCCAGTCCATCCTTGATCGGTATGCCATAGTGTTTGGAGAGATTCCACCAGGACAGCCACTGGATCGGGGGTTTGAGCACACTATCGAGCTTGAGCAAGGCATCCAGGCAGTGATCACCACCCCCTATAGGCACCCCAAGGCCTATCGGGACGAGATTGAGCGGGCTATCCATGAGTTGCTGGCACTTGGGCACATTCGTCCAAGCACGAGTCCTTTTACTTCTTCTGTGGTGTTGGTGAAGAAGAAGGACGGTACATTGAGGATGTGCATTGACTACAGGGCCCTGAACAAGAAGACCCTGGAGAACAGGTACCCCATACCCAGGATCGATGAGTTGATGGACGAGTTGAGGGGAGCACGATTCTTCTCAAAGATTGATTTGAGATCTGGGTACCATCAGATTCGCGTGAGGGAGCAAGATATTCCCAAGACCGCCTTCAGGTGTCACTATGGGCACTCTGAGTTCTTGGTGATGCCTTTTGGGCTAACCAACGCCCCAGCTACATTGTAGTGCTGCATGAATCACTTCTTCCGTAGTCATTTGAGGAAGTTTGTGTTGGTATTCTTCGATGATATTCTCATTTACAGCAGGACTTGGGAGGTGCATCTCCAACACATTGAGACAATATTGCGTATCTTACAGGAGCAGCAGTTCCATGCCAAACTCTCCAAGTGTGAGTTTGGGTTGACGGAGATGTTGTATCTGGGACACATCATAGGGGTGGACGGAGTGAGGGTCCACGAGGAGAAGATCAGGGCCATCAGGGAATGGTCGGAGCCGAGAAATGTGACGGAACTTCGAGGATTCATTGGCATTTGCACTTACTACCGGAAGTTCGTTAAAGGTTTCTCATAGCTTGCTGCACCCCTGACAGATTTGATGAGGAATGGGGCATTCAGTTGGTCAGATACAGCGCAGTGAGCCTTTGACAGGCTCAAGGAGGTTATGAGTAGCTGCCCAGTGCTTGCGTTGCCAGATTTTACGTAGCCATTTCTCTTGGAGTGTGATGCGTGAGGAGAGGGGATCGGCGCAGTATTGATGCAGGGAGGTCACCCTATAGCCTTTGAGAGTCGGAAGCTCCTTCTGCACAAGAGGTTGTATTCTATATACGACAAGGAGATGCTGGCCATCATGCATGCATTGGCTAAGTACCGACAATATTTGGTGGGTAACAGGTTCAGTGTGAGGACTGATCACAATAACCTCAAGTTCTTTTTGGAGCAGAAGCAGCTACAGGAGAGGCAGCAGAAGTGGATCAGCAAGATCCAAGCATATGACTTTGACATTGAGTATTTCAAGGGTAAGAACAACGTGGTAGCAGATGCCCTTTCACGTAGACCAGCCACATTGTCTCTTATGAGCTTGGATACAGATTGGAGGGCTCGATTCTTAGTAGAGTACTCCAAGGACAGGTTTGCATGTGAGGTTCTGGATGGGCAGGTGGCAGCTGACAGGTACAGGGTGGTCGATGAGATCATCTATTATAGGGACCAGATCTTCTTGACTGAGGGGTCTCAGCTCAAGAAGAAGGTATTCCAGGCATTACACGATTCACCTTTGGCAGGACATCAGGGGTTTACCAAAACCTACAGGTCCATTAGAGAGAGGTTCTCATGGAAGGGCCTCAAGGAGGACGTGCTCCAGCACATCCGGGAGTGCGATGTTTGCCATAGGAACAAGGGAGAGATGCGCCATCCCGCGGGTTTATTACAACCTTTTCCCATTTCGGAGGGGAAATGGGAGAGCATTTTGATGGACTTCATCACAGGGTTTCCCACGGTACAGGGCAAGGATTGTATCTTTGTCGTCATTGATCGACTGAATAAGTACGCACATTTCTTTGCCATATCCGCACACTATACAACAGCACAGGTGGCCGAGCTGTTCTTCAGGGAGATCTTCAGGCTACATGGTCTTCCTAAGACCAGCGTTAGTGATAGGGACAACCGTTTCATGGGCGGGTTTTGGCAAGAGCTTTTCCGATTGGTGGGGACAGAGTTGACACAGAGTACTAGCTATCACCCACAAACGGATGGGCAAACGGAGATAGTTAACAAGTGGTTAGAGGGCTACTTGCATAACTATGTGAGTGGGCAGCATCGAGCATGGCTGAAGTGGCTGCATCTGGGGGAGTACTGCTACAATACTTCACATCACATGTCCATTGGTATGTCACCATTCTATGCCTTATATGGCTATCATCCTTTATCTTTTGTCGACGTGATGTTTGGTGATAGCAGGGCTCCTAGAGCCAAGATTGGGATCCAAGAGAGTCAGGATATCCTCCGAGCTCTCAAGGATAACATGGCTACAGCGCAGAACCATCAGAAGTTGTATGCTGACAGGGGTTGGCTGGAGAGGCAGTTCAAGGTAGGGGACATGGCCTACCTACGATTACAGCCATACTGATAGTCGTTACTGAAGTAGAAGGGGGCTGAGAAGCTCAAGCCCCGCTTTTATGGGCCATACAGGGTGATACACAGGATTGGACAGGTTGCATATGAGTTGGAGCTACCCCAAGGTAGCAAGATTCATAACATTTTTCATGTATCATGCCTGGAGAAGGCATTGGGGCAGCAGGTGACCGTGACAGATGAGCTACCACCCATGGATGATGAGGGGCATTTGGTATTGCAGCCGAAGGCTATCATTGACACTAGGGAGAGGCAGCTGCGGAGCAGGACGATCCGGGAATTCTTGGTGAGGTGGAAGAATTTGCCGGATGAGGATGCCACTTGGGAGAGTGAGAAGATCTTACAGCATCCATCACTTCAGTTGCTTGAGGACAAGCAACATTTTGCCGGGGGAGACTGTAATATTCCCAATTATCTATGGCTAATTGGAATATTCCATTTTGTTCAAATTTTGCCTCATATAGTTATTTGTAAATAAAAAGTGAGGAAGGGGGAACATAACTCACTTTAGAATAAAAGGTCACTTCCTAGGTAGCACAACGTTGTGACTTAAAGGGGAGCCAAGGGGGCCAAAGGGGGACGCAGAAATGGAGCCCACACAGACACATGGGGGAACTGCGCAGGAGGAAAAGAACACGTGGCAAGAGGGGAATCACGCAGGAGGAGGTGAGCCTAGGGATTGTGAGAGGCAGAGGCTATAAAATAGATAGGAGCCCCCTCATTTTGGATCATTCAGTTATGTGCATTTTGAGCTAGTCGTTTCGACCTCTGAGCACGCTGGCTGTTTAGCTGGTCTGCAGCATTGTTTAGTGCATTGAGTGTCTTTGTTCGGAGATCTCACCCTTAGCCCCGAGGGACTTCGAGTGCCTACTCGGGCAAGGTATTTCCATCGGTATTTCAGCAGTAGTTTTATTATCATTTTAGTAGCAGTTTCATCAGCTTTTTGGAGGACTGTGCAGCACTTGGAGAGGGACGCAATTCTTTTTGGTTGCAGTGCTGGATTGGGGTTTGCAGGTGGATTTATGCAGGGAGATTGAGCAGGGGTCCAGTTCTTATCTCATTGGAGGATTTTGGTAGGGTTTCTGGCAGTGTTTTAGGCAGAGTTTGGAGGGGTTTTCCTCAGTGGCAGTGCAGGGCATTGAGGAACTGCTTTGAACCCCAAGAGGGTGTTTTTCGGGGGTCGGCCATTCCAGGAAAGCTTTCTGGGTTTTTCTGAGTTTCTTGAGTAGAGCCTGAATCCAAAGTTTCAGCTTTTTCTGAGGAGGGGAGCAGCCCCGAATCATCATTTGTTCTCTAGCAGCAGCAGCATCCACGCAGAGAGGCCATTCTTGTCATTCTGAGAGTATTTCTTCACTTTCCTTGTTCAAGACGAGGTGCCATATGTCTGATCACCTCTTGTACTCATTTTATTGCTCAATATAATAAAATGGCTTAGCCTTTCTTGCTGCATTTCTTGTGTATTTGCTTATATTTCCAGTTAATGTTATTATACGCTGTTTCACTGTTATTTATTACTTTTGGGTTACTATATCATTTGCATGTATTTGGTTGGAGTTTGCTGGGGTTTTGAGGGATATTCCGGGTTAGGAATATTACACATACCCTAATACATGACAAAATCCAATTGAAACATTGCAATCCCTCCAATCTATAAATCTTGAAAAAATGATAAGTTTGTTGGATTTTGAATGAAATCTAAAATTCTACTTTCTCCATATGGAATCCAATGAGGTTAGAACCATTCTCAGACATCTTGAGTCATTTCATGGTAATGTAAAAATTTAAGTTAATGAGAAGGTCACTTTTACTTTAAGAATTTAACATTACCATGAAACACATATCAATACTAGGGCCATAGGCTTGATCATTAGGTTGCGCCACTCAAAACTTGTTTGTTTCTTTTAAAAGAATTTGCATTTGGAATATATCTGCACAATTTTTTTTGCAAAAAAACACTAAATGCTCCTGAAAACCTAGGGAGTGTGTTTTTTTGTTGGGAGCGTGCTCCCGACCCGCTCTCGAGTCGCTCCTGCCCAGAGCGCGAATTGGGAGCGGGATCAGGGGGGTGCTTCCCTGCAACCCTGATCTCGCCTTCCACATATTCTAGTACATCATGTTCTTCAAGAGTAATATCCAAGCTTTCCTTCCATGGACCAAAATTCAAAGCATCATTAAGCTTCTCTTCATTCTTGAAGTAAGAAGAAGTCATCTTGATGAAGTCAAACAAATTTCAGCAGCAAGTAATATCTTCAAACAGCAGCAAGTAATATTTCAGAAACAATCTCTTCAAAGGAGCAACAAGTAAGATTTCAGCAGCAAGATCTCTTTGAAGTAAATTTTTTGCAAAGGAGTGATAGATCTTATCTTCTTGGGCAACAAATTTCAGCAGCACGTTAGATCTCTTTGTATTAAAATTTCTGCAAAGGAGTGATAGCTCTTATCTTCTTGGGCTTGTCTTCACCAAAGCTTTGATACCATGTTGAAATTCTGATGTTCTATCTTGAAACAATTACTTATTCCAAAAAACTTCTTTCTGCTGCAATACTAGTTAAGCAATTGTATATAGAACATAAACCAAATACACAATAGAAAACATCCAAGAACAATATGAGACAAAGAATTTAGGTCCAATGACCAAGGAAAAACCCACAAGGGGAAAACCCAACCAGATTCTTCTTCTATTAGATATCAATTGTTCAACAAAGATACAGAGTACAATGAGAGATTAAGAGAATGAGTAAGCTCACCCAAATCTAAACAAACTATAGCATGAAGATCACTGGTAGAAGCAACAGATGCAAACATTGAACAACCTTCCCTTCAACTGAATCAACACTAAAACACTAAAGCATTGAATCAACCTTGGCTCACCAAGTTTTGCTCTTACTCTCCAAGTCTCTCTCTCTCACAATTTTCTTTAAGTCTCTCCAAACCACTCTCTCAAGTTCGAATTCTTCTTTCACGATGTATAAGTAATAGTAGTCAGGCGAAAAGACATGAGACACATGTATAGGAGGAACAATGAATTCTTGTCATAAAGGAGAAGCAATACACATGCCTTGAGGAAGAGTAACATATGCCATTGAGGGGAGTGAACTCATGCCATTAAAGAGAGAAATGCATGCCTTAGTAAATTATGCCATTAAGGAGAGGTACACATACCTTAGTAATTTATGCCATTAAGAAAAGGCATGCATGCCTTAGTAACTTATTCCATTAAGAGAACACTGCACGCCTTAGTTAAAGAGAGTGTAACATATGCATTAAAGGGAGCATAACATGAATCTTTTATGACATGGCTTTAAAGAGTGTAAGAGTAATATGTTGTGTCTTTAATGACTGCATAAGAGAGGGTGTAATGTATCATTAAGAGAGAGAGAAAGAGAGAGAGAGAGAGTTATGTAGTGCCATGTGAGTCATCAAGGAGAGATGTGTGAAGTGATTGAGGTGATGAAGGTAAGGTAACTTGTAATTCCTTTTAATAATAATACCATATTATCATAATGGATAATAATAATAATATTGATGATTAAGTCGAGATTGAATTATTAGGATTGATTAATGATAAGTTAAGTGATTTTCCTTCAACTATATTTGATTATCAATTGATGCAAGGTGATTTACTATTTTTGCAAAGTCATACTTGAGATGCTAGACATGACATTCTATTTTAGAAATTCACTCTAGAATTGTTAGAAATGAGATTTTATTTAAGGAAATTCATCCTTGAGTTGCCAATTTTCAACACTCCCTCTCAGCGAAGGAGGAATTTCTTTCTGCAACAAAGATCTTTGCTTTCTCTGCTCATCTCTGTTCATCTCTGCTCTGGAATAATGATGTCTCAATCTAATGAAGAGGAATCATAAGGGAGATTCATCTATCACCCTATATCCACTGATCTTCCCACCTTGACACAAACTTGGGGGGATTACCACTTGTCAACACATGACAAGGATCATGCACAACCAAGCTTTACCATAAGAGTCAAGTGGTAGAACACCTACATCCACAGAGTTTGGTGGGATTACCACTTGTCAACACATGACAAGGATCGCGCACAACCAAGTCTCATCTCTGCTTGGGGGGATTACCACTTGTCAACACATGACAAGGATCACACACAACCAAGCTTTACCACACCCATTGGCCATTTGGGTAGCAATCCCAACAAGCCCAGCTTGTGGGTAGGATGCATACTAGGGTATACTCTTGGCAAGTCCCAAACTTGATAGTAGGGGGGGTCACCCTTGACAACACATGACAAGGATCGTGCACAACCTACAGTCAAGAGTTCCCTCAACCCTAGGAGCTCTCCTGGCTCCATTCCTAACTTGTGAGCTCAAACAAGAGGGAAGAGCATAGCTTAGTGTTCTCGATCATCCATGACCGCCCCCACCAGGAAGGGTCACATCCGTTAGTCCAAGTTGCTCTTTGAATATCAAGAAATTCCCTTTTTGGCAATGGCTTGATAAGTATGTCAGCTATCTGATAATTAGTTACAATATGATGGAGTCTCACTTCTCCTCTCTGCACCATATTCCTGATATAGTGATATTTAATCTCAATGTGCTTGGACTTGTCATGGAATGCGGGATTTTCTGGAAGTCGAATCCCACTCTTATTGTCATAGTATATTCTTGTCATATCTAGTACATGTTCAAATAGCTCTCCAAAGAGCTTCCTCAGCCATACTGCTTCACAGCTTGCCATGCTAGCAGCAATGTACTTGGCTTCAGCCGTGCTAAGATACATTTGTTGGTTATTGAAGATAAAAGATCTGTTTGCAGTGTTTTAGATATCAGAAATAAAGTTACCGCTTAGACAAAAAGATGGAAAACTCACTTGCTTTTCATTGATGTACGTTAATCTATAAATACACCCAAAACACTAACAAAATATGAATCCTAACAGGTCCAGCCAACCAAAATGCTTGGACTGCCTGCACTTGGATTTATTGACTTGTACATTCCATGGCTATTTATAATGTGTTCACAATGATTCTCTTATTGATCACACACGTCTTATTGTAAAAGTTAAAACAATATATCCCATAAGTTTCTTGATCTTTTTTCGTTTTCCCCCTTTTTATAAAACGCATCTTTTATTGTGGTGATCTTTAAAATGTTTACATCATGTGAAAGTTAAAGATAAAATTATGAACAGATGATATTTCGATCATAATGTATAGGCTAAAAACATATGTTTGGTGCTTTCGAGAAACTAATATTTACCTCTATAATTAGCACCATTTTTCTTCTATGAATATTTATTACTCATGGATTTCACAGTAATGTTATCTACTTGCCTGTTTTATATGGTTCCTCTTGAACATTCTCGTTGAGGATGTAGTACACGTATGTGTTGCTCCAGTGTTTACAAGTTTCCAAGTTTCAGAGAAAGTTTTGATTGTGATAAATGATTTCCATCAGTATTTTATGTAGTAATTAAAATTGGCTTTGTAACTGCAGGGCTTGTGAAATATGTAGAACAGACAATCAAGTTAGAGCACAAGGTTTCACCCATGAAACCAATCTATCTGGTCGGAGATTCCTTAGGAGGATGTCTTGCATTAGCTGTTGCAGCTCGTAACCCCACAATTGACCTGGTCTTAATATTGTCTAATCCAGGTCAGTTGAAGAATAACATAAATTGGAAATAATTCTCAGATTTTCCAAGCTATGTGAAGCCCAAATTATGTATGATAACTAGATCCTTGTTAATATTGATCAACATGTGTTGTGAATTCATTAGAATAGTGTTTTTTCGTCTGCACGTCATGTTTAAAAGACTACTAAATATATATCTGTGTTTTTTCCATCAGCGACATCATTCAACAAATCACAGCTACAACTGATCTTACCTCTATTGGAAGTTATGCCTGCCGAATTCCATATGACTGTTCCTTACCTTCTCAGCTTTATCGTGGGTATGTAATCGAAATCACAAGATAGAATTTAGATTATTAAATAAGAAAGCTCAGTGTTTCAAGGATTAAAGAGAGAATAAAATCTGCAATTATTTTCTTACAAATTTCAAATATGCACATAACCACGGTTCTAGCTGAAGTTGGAGATAAGAAACAGAAGTGGCATACAACCTTTACTGAATTCCAAGTGAATTTAGTCTCTTTGTTGTACAAAGGTCTTCTCATTTAACTGGCAATTCCATACAATCTCTATCATTTGTATTGCCTTGAGAAATATTCCTTCAGTAGGTAAGTCTGGTAATGAACGTACCATCATCCTAACCTCTCGTTATGCTAGCAATCCAATATCATAGAACATGTCTTGCATAGGTTTGTTTTACATTGTGTCAAGCCCTAGTTGAAAAACACTTATTATTTTCAGCGTCACCTATCTAAAAATTATTATAGTTACATTCCAGAAGTGCATATTTATCGCCCTCTGTAATGATGGTTTATTTAAGAAAAGTATGAATTGGAATAGTTGTCATCTTCAATGATGACATGGTTGATCCTCCTCGAGTCATCTCACTTCCATGGCCAGATTGTATCTAGAAATGAAGAAGTATGACTGATTATTGGCTGATCTCTTGTTAGATTCTTTGTTATGAATTGGGAGGGAGCAGTTGTTCATAATTATGAAAACTTACAAGTTGGAGAGTACTTCAGGCATGGGTTTGTCAACCGTCGAGATTTATTCTCATCTCAATAGAACAATCAATGGCTTTTCTTTTTATTTGTCTTGGGTTCAAATGAAAACTGAGGAATGGAATCATAAATAAGTGTTCAGAAGTTTTGGTTAAATCACAAGTTGCAAGATCATAAGGTCATTGTGTGAGATTGTTTTGTTCTAGACTAGTCATTATTGAGCACCATTGTGAGTTTTTCAATCAATGCCAAATGATAATGCTTACTTTGGTAGGAAGAATGATCTATCTCTCTCTCTCTCTCTATATATATATATATAGATATAGAGAGAGTAGAGAGAGAGAGAGAGAGAGATCATACTTCCTACCATAATGCTTACTTTGGTAGGAAGAATGATCTCTCTCTCTCTCTCTCTCTCTCTCTCTCTCTCTCTCTCTTATATATATATATTTTTATAATATATATATATTTTATATAGAGAGAGAGAGAGAGGAGATGAGAGAGAGAATATATATATTATATAGAGAGAGAGAGAGGAGAAGATATATATATATATATATAATATCTATATAGAGAGAGAGAGAGAGAGAGAGAGAGTTTAAAAAGTTTAGTGCTGCATATACTTCTCTATAAAGTCACGAAGTTCATCATGGTACAAATAATTAATTCACCTGAACAACAAGGGTAGTAGGAAAATCCCACCCTAAAAAGGCCAAAAGGATAAGCATATTGGCGGCGAGCGCACACAACAATAGAGAGGGACTAGTTACCTTTCATTTCGGCAGGGGTAACATTTTTTCACTTTGCATTATCACCATTGTTAGACCAAAGAGGTGAAACCTTCTAAAAAACATGTGATTCTTTGCATTTAGGTGTCTTAGGCCTTATGATGGTTGGCCATGGCCACCTTTGGGTTACATTACTAGTTCCTTTCATCCTGGATAGGATTGGAGGACTTTGGATGGATCTTGCTACTAATCTTTTTAGCATGGTTGTTAAGGTCCTGGGAGCCTTGCTTGATGGACAAACATAGGGCAAGGACCCACTATAATATTCCAAATGGAAAAATACCGTAGATAACATAAGCAATGAGCTAACTATAGCTACGAAATTTAGAAATGCACAACCTGCACATTTGAACATGGAAATATGAGCAAAACTCTGAGTCATTGTATTAATTTTGATAAAATGAGTACAATAAATGAGATCAGAGGAACTTGGGCTTGATACTTCAAATTATGGCAAGAACCTAGGTGTGACTACAATGCTCAAATAGTAGAAAGATCCCCATGAAGAACTGTGCAAGCCCAGGAAGAACTGTCGGATGTTGCTGGAAGAAAACTGGAGGAACTACTTTGAAGAGTGCCTGGAATGCACTGAAACTATGATGGTGGCCTCCTCACTAGATGACCGACAAGACCCATAAATATCTCACGAACCGAAGTGGTGGAAATGTTCCCAGGGTGAACTGCGCCCTCCTCCAACAATTTCCGCTGCTGGCTGCTGGATGGAACTAGGAATTCCGCCCTCAGAAGTTCTCAAAAAAATTCTTCAAAATTAATCCTAGCCTCATCTCACCAAACCCACAAAATCCCATAAAGGGTTTGGGATAGATCCACAAGTCACTGTGTGAAACTTTCAATCTATTGCAACAACTGGAAATTATTCTTCTAATTGGTCAATTATTAAATAGTTTATTTGTTATGACAAATAACGAATAAAATCAAAACTGTAATTTTCACCGTAAAAAAGCTTGCGGAAAATAAAATGTTGGAAACTAAGAAATAATATGCACACACACAAAAGTTTGATGCATTTATTTTGGACAGTTGTTCCCGAAAAAACCCAATGCGGGAAAACTGGTAGAGCAAATGAGGGTTTTATTATTATGCAACAGTGAAATTTTGAGTACAATAAAATGGATGCTAATCTGGCGATCCTCTGTGAGTGAAATATTGGCAAAATCATTGAGGGAATTTTACCCTCCTCCATAAGCAATCTCAACTCAATTTGACAAATCGAACTCAGCTATCCAAACCCCCTGCGCAAGCTTCTGAATTGCCTCTACGCAGCATGTAACTCGCACTGCCTGGATCTTCTGCTGCTCGAGTCATTTTTGCCTATTGTGAGTTAGAAAATGTTTCTCCTGCCCTTTGGAAATTTTTCCCAGACTCTAGAATCTGAAATGACCTCCTTTTCGACTAAATCGAACTGCTCTGCTGAAGCTACAATTTAGTCCTTGTGCAACTTCCTAGAGAAACAACTCAAACTCCTCTCATTGACTCATGGAAACTTTAAATATTCCTCTTGCCTCACTGTCTCTGCCCTCATTGCCCCCATGTCTCCTTTCTGGCTCGAACTTCTCTTTGTTGAATCACTGCAGCTCGGAAACTCGATCTCTACCAAGGAACTCGACCTCTAGTGTGTTTTTCTCCAACCCCATCGACCCCCTCTTATAATCTCTCCTTGACTCACCAATGACCATGATTAAATCCTCATCAATGACTAAGATCATCTCTAAGTCGATCCATGTGAGTTTCTAAAGAATTCTCACCTTTCTCAATTAATTCCTATTAGTTAATTGATTTCCCTAACTTAAATTTGGGCATTTATAATTATCGATCAATTAATTTAATTGATGTGTCTCTAGGTGTAATTTTTAGAAACGATTTTTGGGTTCTAGAGATCTTATGTGTTTTAGCCTTTCCACAAAGTTTGAGACTAGAACACCATCCAATGCTACAAAAACTAACACATCGGTGACCCCAAATCTGCGTGTTGCTCCCACAAGTCTGCCAGTGAAGCCACAGATATCGAACTGTTGCAAGGGCCAAAGCTTCCTCAAGAAATCCTCCCCAACTCCTGGGAAATTTCTCTCCCAATCTCGAAGTGATTCCTAGCTCCCCAAGCCTCCAAAACACCTGCTCTCAATAAGTACGTAGAAGTTGGCAATAAACCCAGGCGTAGGCCCTGGATAGACAGATTGAGCCCTCCAATTTACAACTCTTTTAGCTTGCAAATATCCAAGGCAAAACTTGTCCCCCTTGTGTGAAATTCTTTGCAAAATCCCCTGCCCAAGCTCCCTTGTTTGTGGGCTCTTCTTATCCACACTAATTTTCTTATGCGCCCTAGAAGAAGCACGCACTAGTTGAAGGATTACCTGCAAATTTGGCACCTCAATTGCCTGGAACAAACTCCCAAATACTCTCATAGGGCGACACTCGAAGTTCACCGAAGGTAGAGGTGTAATTCCCGCTTGGGAATTCCTTGTGCTAAACAACACTGGTTTGCTTGGCTAAACAACTCAAGGAAACTTGTGTTCAAAAGTTAGATGGTCAAAAGATACAAATGAAGGTCTCTTCTCCTTATTTATAATTGCTAGCCTCCTTCTCTCCCTTGGTAGCCCGCACTATTTTTCTCTCCTAATTCACGCCCCCTCCTCTTTTCTCTCTTCTCCAAGAGTGCAAGTTTCCTTCTTGGGCCAAATTTCTCTCTCTTGTGGGCCCCATGTTCCACTAGAGTTGCAATTTCCCTTTTTCCTCCTAAGTCCCAATGTAGGAATTGCCTCCTCTTCCAAAAAATCGTCTCTAATACGGAAAATCAAAATTGGGGATATTACAGCCCTCCCTGGCAAAATTTGCTTGTCCTTAAGAAATGCCTGAACAAGCGCCCCCTGTGACTGCTAATCACCACCCGTAATACTAGGGTCCCAAATATGCCACTGAGTCATCCCTGATCTCTGCACTGCCTAGTCATGAAGGAATCCCTCAATACCAGGGTTCCAAGCCATATTGATCTCTGTGAAGCATCCCTTGTTCCACTTACTGTCCAACCAAGTATAGGTACCAAAATCCCTCTACATACTATCAATAAGTAGACCATCATGATAATGTAGGATTCTATCCAACTCCCCATAAGGCTGACCTACCGAGTAGTCCACCTCTTGCACTCCAAGAGTAAACTCTGGAAGATACAATCCAATCTCGTTGGGGATGAAGTCTCTCTTGCATGGGCTTCCCTTGATATCCTCCTGCTGACCAACTTTCCATGCTAATGGAGTTCCCCATGCCATCAGGGGGTCATAAAATCCTAATGGAAGATCTGAATGATCTCCTACTGTGGTAGCCATCTCATCCCTAAAGGTCACTGAGTTGTTTAATACTATGATGCCTGGGCCCCATGCTGGTCTCAGAAGGGTGCCACCATGCTGTCACTGTGCCATTTTGGCTCTAATAGGTTGCCCATCGTGGACACACTACATCCTCCTCCCCTGAAAACTGGTGATGAAATATTGAAGAAGACAAAAATCATCCTACCCAAGTATATCTATGATGTCAATATCTACCCATCCATTTCTAATTCCAATCTTGAGTTGCAACTCGACACCCCTGCCTCGCTAAACAATGGAGGCCTCAATGATCCCCCATGTGTCAATACCAAAGTGAGCAAGATCACCCTCAATTATGGTCCTTTTCCTCGTAAAATGGAGTGGCCTATTAGCCAGTTGAATCGCTGGATCCCATAGCTAGACCTGCCGCGGCATAGCTCTGACAATTGCGGGAATCCATTCATACCTTGTCTCTAGTCCCTACATGCAACCAATATATAGGCTCCGTATATCATGAGCTAATCAGATGCATGCTAAACTACCTTGTGCATGCCATAGCGTAGTACTAATGACGGCTGGAAGCCACATGTGCCAAATAGCTACTGCTTGAATGCAGCCGATAGATGGGTATCTAATACTTGCATTTGACTCAGTGTATGTGGATTCGTCCTGCTCCTGCCAGCTGTCACCACTAAGTCTGCTATCGGCCCTCTCGATAATGTGCCAATATAATGTTTGGACCTCGAACACATATTGAAAAATTGCCTCAGTTGTACATGGTATCCTTTGCTCATGCAAGATCCCGACATGCCCTACGGAAAGAGTGGCACATGTCTTCCCCGTGACTAGTTCCCTAGGTGTAGGCTCAATGATGAACGATATGCCACACTTGCAGAAGGTCACCTCATCCCCCAACCTGTGATTGTCAACTTGTGTACCAACCCATTGCCTTCTCATGCCCAGAGTGTCAAAGGACAACAACCAAATCATTTGTGCCTGCAAGCAATATAGAAGAGGGACAGGGATGTGAGTCCCCATGGATACCATCAAATGTCACTCATCTGCATCCCCATTGATCCTGGGTGAACTACACCCAAAGGTATCCTTGGTGTCTCCGTCCATAAGTCTCCTTGGAGGAAATAATCTAAGACCCCGCTGTCCAGCACCATACGCCCCTGTATAACACCGAGCATCCTTTTACTCGACATGCCACTATACACTGACCTATCCCTGAAGACCACTGGATGCCCCTTTCTATTTTTGTACCATCCTGAACCATATTGTGTCCTATCTGAGTCACTGTACCTGACACTCCCTGCATGTACACAATGCGATGTGAGCCTCTCCTCCTACTCCACAACGTAATCCCACACACTACGGCACACCACCATGCATCTCCATGCCCATTTGCAAACCACTGCTCAACGTTGGATGCTCCTACACATCCTTGGATGTCATGGCCTAAAGCTATAACAGTACATGTTGGCTTACACTTGACCGACATCATCACCTCCACTGTCACATCACCATACCCTGCGATGAATGGTTCTCCCCTCCAAATCCTCCCTAAGGGACCCAAGAAGTGAATCTTCCTATAGTGATGCTACCACTACTTTGCTCCTCCGTGTACTATGTGCCCCACATAACTGTGGAGAATCCCCAACCCGATACAAGACACTGTCTCGTGGCCTGCCAGTGCCATCTGTTATAGCTCCAACTAGAAGGGGTCCTAAAGGGGGATCTTTGAAGGGCTACTACTAGGCTAATGGAAAAAATGGGGCAATAACCCACTGTCACCTCAGCTAAGGCTCCCTACTCTTTACAGACTTTCATCGATGGGAGGAGACCCGTTATGATGAGGATCACTAAATGGATAGACCAATGATAGGGTGAGGGGTGATCCTAGAAGCCTATTCACAAGAGAGGCTCAAATATGTGGCTTGCTTGCTTTGGGGGCAAGGTTTAAAGCTCTCAAGGAAGGGCTTAAGGGGAACTTCAAGGTTTAGGTTTAGTGTATGTATCTTGTAATGGAGGTTCCGAGGCCTTGAAATTCTTATGAGAGCTTGGATTCCAAATGATACTTGAAGAATTACCCTTAATAGTGTATGGGACCACACAGGACCAAGTGGACGCAGGGGTAGGTCAATGGGGTAGTGTCTAGCAACCCATGATATGGTTGACCTATTTCGGAGGGAGAAAGAGACCAAAGAAAGAAATTTTAATGCAAGACAATGTGAAGGTCCCAATGAGGCTTGTAGCTTAAGGAAACCAAGGGGAAGATTCAATATCGAGGCTAGGGCTTGAGATATCTCAAAATCCCATCGTCAAAATTTCTTCAAAATTGGAGGGCACCTAGGAGACACACTAGCACAGTAGGGGTCAAGAGATCGAATTTTTTGGATAGGTGGTTTGCAAGATAAATGATGCCCTGGGGGACCTAATGGGCTAGGCCTATCAAAAGAGAGGGAGTAGGGTAAAAAAAGGGTTAAGGTGATCACCTTTGCGTGGACTAGTGCCTAATCCTTTGGGGAGATTGGAGTCAGGTAGAATTATGACTATGGACCTTTGAATTTTCTAGGTCAAGCAGGCCTCAAAGACAACTTCGCTTGGCACTAGGGCAGCAATAAAAGCACTTTCAAAGACTTTATACTTCGTTTTTGCAAGATAGATGGCTTGTCAAGATGCATTTCAGTAATGAAACATCCCTATTACTGCTCAAATTAGCAGGAGATTTTGTTCATATTACATGGCCCATACATTGAGAGATGCTATGATAGAGACAAAATTCCATAATTTTAAGCAATAAATGCATGTAGCAATTAACCCTAGAACAATGAAAATCCCAGTCCAATGTATATGAAAAAGAAAAAAAAGAATAACATTAAGGCATGTACTTAAATGTAACAAGATATATCCAACCATTCACAATTGACAAGAGAGAAGTTCCAAGAGAAGATAGACCAATATCCACACATCAAAATTCATCCATAAAAGCTCCAATTCATCCTCCAGAAAAAGAGCGAAATTCTTTAAAGAAGAGAGAGATCCAAACCAAAGTGATGATGAGAAAATAAGCTCATCTCACTTGTATTTATACATAACTTAGGAGTTCGAATTAGTCTCCTTGCCACTTGGACTACATAAGCCCCAAAAATAAAATAATGTTCCAATAATTCAACTTTTGGTGACAAGCCCACTAAATTAGCTCATAAATGAAAAAGTAAGCCTCTCAAAAGGTCAAATAATAATCTATGCATGTCATAGGGCCCTCTAAGAGGCCTAATGAGGTCCATGGGTGACACAATGAAGAATAGTACCCTCAAAAGTAATGGACAAGGGGTTGGCCCCATGTAACAACTTGCGGTGCTCCAAATGACATGTGGGGGCACACAAGTATCCTCATGGGTCTTCAAACAAATCGAAGATTCCTATAGATTGTAATGTCCCTTGCTAAATTATTTTAGAACAAGATTAATTTCTACACTTTAGGGCCAATTTGGGAGGTGACGGGGCCCATTTCATTTTTATTAGAAGACTTAGGAGTTAGAAGTTACTTTGGTATTTTTTTAGTAGCATGTGGGGCCACCCACACAAGGAAATACGCACTCCCTAAGCTAATGGTTTGAAATGCATGAGAGGGAAAATCGAAGGCTTGGTGAGCGACCCACGAAGGAAGGAAAGAGGAGGGAAAATAGCTCCACGAAATCTATAAAAAGGAGGCAACACTCTTCATTTGACATCTTTGGCATATCGAATTTCTTCTCAGTTGCTCGAGTTGCTTAGGCGAGTGACTTGTTGTTTAGCACGAGTTTTCCAAGCGGAGAACTCACCCTTTCTTCGGGGGACTTCGAGTGCCACCCTAGAGTGGTTCATGTGTAATCTTTCGGAGGTGATTTTTAGTGTGATTTCCAGCAGTTGTATTAAGAGTCTCCAGGCGGTGCATATTTCTGGAGGACGTAGTGGGGAAACTAAGTTGAGATCCTTTGCATTCTTCAAAGGAGTTATTGTCGGGAGAAAATCTGGGAGAGAGGATCTGGTGATTCGCTGCCATTTGGGTGGGTTTTTGGGCTAGAGGAGATAGCTTCCTTCAGTGAGGATTTCATAGGTCATTAGGCCAGCACAAAGGGAAGAGGCTGGGCACACGTGGGAGGTGGAGACTCAACCATTGGAGCTGTTCCTTGCTGGGAGAGATAAGGGAAGTATTAGTGGAGGAGATTTCTACCTTTCTGGAGTATTTAAGGATGATTTTGTTTGTGTATTGACAGTTAGGGTGCTTTAGTATTTTTGGAGGGCATAGGGCTTTTGGGGGTCGATTTTGGAAGGTCAAAATAAGGTCAAACCATTTCTGGGTTTTTCTTGAGGAGCATAGAAATAATTTTGCAGAATTTTCTAAGCACCAGAGGTGGGGTTTTCAACCATATCTTTGCAGCAGATAGTGCAGAATTGTTGGGGACTACACAGTGCAACAGCTGGAGAATTAATTGTAACTCCGGATTGTCATTACTTCACTTGGGCTTTGCTCCGCTTGCCTTTGAGACAAGCCCAGGTGCATTCCTTCCGTAATTGCTATTCGTACCAGTTTATATTAAAATGACTCAAATGCTTCTATATTTATGATTGTTATGGGTGTATTCGAATTGCTTTGAAATTTTTGTGGTGAAAATTTGTTATTTGCTTGCATATCACTGTTTTTCCTATTTTGGAACATTACATAGATTGCTTGCAAGGGCTAGGATGATGGTGTAGGTAACGCCACATCATCGTGCAATTACTAGATCATTTGCCAAGCGTATGGTGTAAATCTGGGGTCAGCCGGGCATGATGGATCAGGTGCATCCTCCTTGTGTAATAAGTAAACCACGAGGAATCTCTGAATGGCTGTGAGGATCCATGGAGTGCAATCTACTGCTATGGAGGCCCATGGCTCTCAACATTCACCCTATATGTGCCATTCTAGCCCTCTGGAGGATTAGGACCTCGTATAAGGAGACCAAACCTAAGATGGAAACCATCTGCAATCCTGCATACGATCCAATGCGTCCCCTAGCCTTCTAGTACAACAAGCCATTAGAGAAATCAAGTAAATGAGCTTACCTAATCATGGACCATAGGTGGGGATTTCATTATGGCGCCCCTTCCATAATGGGCTTCGAAATGTGCCAATGTATCCTAAACTCCAAATGGGGTTAACCAATAATTCTATTCAGTGGTTTCTACTTCTAAAGGGGATATTATAGTCAAGGTACATCCTTCAAAAGGTGGTGGCATGTGGAAATAGGTGAATGAAGTAGGGAATGAGAAGGGGCATCCCTGGGTCACATACTGGGGTACAAGGGTAGCTAATAAGAGGGAAGCCCTTACTTGGGTTTATAATGTATAGGAGGGAGCAATCGTGGTACATGAAGTGCCTCGACCTTCATATTTCCACCCTTTTGTGTATGCCTTTTGCCTTCTATGATTTTCTTTGATTAACTATTTTGGGCTTATGGGGTTAGAGCATGATGTATACGATATAGTAGTGAATTCCCCCTTTTAAGGTCAGTCGGTCATTGCCCACCAAGGGTTGGGACAATCATGGGTTCTTGTATGATGAAGAAGGTTCATAAAACCTGTAGGAACTAGGGTGATTGTCATGATGATGATGTAGAGATCATGTATTGGCTTTTTCCCATCTGCTAAATGTATTTGTCCTGGCCATCTTTTGTATTTTGTGGTACATTTTCCTGCTGAATGTGGCCATATATGCTTTTATCTTTCTTTTCAGCGCATCAACCTCTAAGCTTCATTCCAGGCCATGGCCCAAGTTGTGGACAAGTGGAAGGGACAAGCTAACCCTATGTGGACCCAATGGAGGAATGTGGACCTAGGCAGGAGAAATGATGAATGGGATAGTAATGAATGCCAAGAGGGTAATATAAGCGGATAAGCGAGCGGGACCGTGCAACCAAAATCAGGGTTTCCCGTGAAATACCATCCCTGGAACCAAATGATCAGTAAAAGAGATCCCACAGGGCTAGAATCCAAGATTAATTCCTAAAAGGGGTCTAGGTGACAAAAGCACAAACCTAACCCATTCTTTCTGCCATACCCCCGTTAATCCATGCTTAAAAGTGTTTGTGACAAGCAAACTAGAATACTCAATTTCCAAATGACAAGGCATACCTTGAGATTCGGGAGGCCCACTTTCAAACATACAATCATGGCAGATGGGTGAGGGACCACATGGCTCGCTCAGATCGCTGAGAAATGGCACAATGAGATAATTGGGGGCTGTAAGAGGCTGCTGGCTGCCGGTTGAGGACCATCTTGGAGAAAAAAATTTCTCCTAGGGATATTACCCACAAAATGGTGGGTAACATTCGGCTCCAACTAGGGCGTGATCACTCGAAGAAGTAGGCGAACCTACTCGAACGGGAGGTCACGAGAACTCTAGCAATCTTCTAGGTTACCGTAGACCTGTCACCTGCACATATATTAGATAGAAAAACATGGGGCAGCATGCTTTCATAACGTCTCATGATCGCACATGCTAAAATGTTAGGCCATAAAATGAATAGAAAATAAAATACACAAATATGCATCTTTCTACCATGAGAAATATTATATGATGTTATTTCTAATGCAGAAATAAGCATTCATTGCATCCTACTCTACCATGCATATGATACAATGCCAAATATCAAGGAAGGAGGTGATACGAATTAATTTAACCAGCTCAGGCCAAAGTTCGTTGTTAAGTTTAGCAATGTAGTAATAGTCATCCCCAACCCTTCCATGAATCCTGACAGGTACGGGATCTTTATCTACCAAGACTAAATCCCCAACCCTATATTCTTTCTTAGGCTTCCACTTTTTGCTTGTTTGAGAGATTGGCCGCTTGAGGATTCATATCTCCTGGGTAGGGAGGATATGGGAAGGTTTCTTAACCTCGCATGTCTCATAGTATGGTCCAAGCTTGATCACATGGGGTAAATAAGCAGGTTCCCTACAAAGGATAAAAGGGGTGCCATCGGATTGCGGGATGGTTGCGTATGATAGGTCCATTTGAACGTGCCCCCCAATGATAGCTCCCAATTTTCGGGATAACAACATCCCCCACAGGTCAGGAATATCAATAACAATAACATCCATGAGGAGGGATATATCAGTGTTCGTAGCTAAAGAAGCCTTAAGGTCTTTGATGATACCTTTCACTTCCACAGGTTTGGAATTAAAACCACACACCCTTTTATATGGCCGAGTGATGCTGAGAACCAATTGCTTCTTTATAGTCAAAGGCATGATATTAGCGGAAGCACCCGAGTCTAACATACAATTGTGTAAGAAGAGGTCATTGATAGCCAAAGTAAGCAAGAAAGGTTCGTGCCCGAGGTTTCGATTAGGAATATGAATGATTTGCAATTCTTCAAGTAGTTCTTCTTCTTGCATCCCCAAGGACTTCTTAAGTTGTTGTTGTTGCTTAGGAAGCTTAACAATTGCCTTTAAGGGAACAAGTATGGTCATCTTTCCTACGACATCCCCTATGTCGATGTCGAGTTTAATTTCCTTCCCCTTTTCCTTCTTGACGTATTCTTTCCTAGGAGGATCCTTTTTTGGATTGAATTTTGTTGGGGGACCCTTCTTGGTAGGAACTTTGGGGATGGATTCTTTAGGAGGGGTTGGCTTAGGTGATGGATTTTCCTTGGGTGATTCCTTAGGAGGTGAGGGATCTTTGCTCTTTTCCTTTCGGGAATATTGGACCGCTTTTAAATCTTCCCTGGCTATCAGAATTAAGAATGGATTCTTCCTTTTCTTCCTTAAGGGTGACCTCACTAATGGGAGGATGCTTGTATGATCCAACTAGCAAAATGTTGAAGATGTCAAATTCTACAAGATTGGCTTGCTCATTAGTTTGTTCACCTTCACTTCCCTCATCTTCACATTCCTTATCCTCAGATGAAGAATCCAGTTCAACAACATTAGTTGGAGCCAATGTGTTTGGGATTTGAGAAGAGCTCGACCTATCTTCTTCACTTTGCTTTTTGGGAAAAGGCTTTCCTTTAGGGATGTAACTCGATTTTTGGGTCTTTTCTAAGGCAATGATTTTGTTCATGATATCCCTATCACATGCATTGGCTTCTTATGTGAACCTTTCCATCCTTTTGAGAATGGAAAGGAGAGCCTCTTCGTGTTGATCTTTGGACTTCTCGTTCTTGGTTTCAATTTTGGCTCTAGGGTGATCATTAATATCAACCTTCGAAATTCGCAGGTTTTCTTCAACTTCCATTGCCATTTCTTTAGCGTCGGCCAAAGTGGATAGTTTCTTATCCCTCAACACATAGGTGAGGTGGTCACCCACAACCTTTATGAACTTGTCAAGGATGTTGGCTTCAAATGGCTTCAAATGATCAGGTATATCTTTGACTACTGTATCAAACTTTTGAATGAACTCTCGCACATCTTCCCTTACCTTGGTTATTTGGTAAAACTTTTCAATGTTGAAGGTCCCTTGGGCATTGCATGACCACCTTTTCATGAATAGGTCCTCAAATTCATCGAATTCCTTTATGCATCCAGGGGGGAGGCTAAGATACCAATCTCTTGCTTTTCCCTCAAGTGATAAGGCAAAAGCATCATGATCCTATCTTCATCAAATATCATTCTAGGGGACATGTGCCAGTACAATTATTCAATAAATCCATGGGCAATCCAAGTAGCATCGCCTTTGAATTTGGGCAACCATCGGTTAAATTCTCTAGGTAATGGTTTGATGTCATTACTCAACTTCAAAGGGGAAAAGACACTAACCAAGTGTCTCTCACTCTTGGCCATCTTGGGTTGATCCTTTTCGGAGTACATGTTCGAACTAGATGGCATATTTGGAGATGTATCACCTACCTTCTCAAATTCGAGGAAAAGGGCGGTTCCAACAAGTGATGGGGTTCGCTCTCCCCTTTTTGCGGAAGTCCTAGTTAAAGGAGGAATGTTGTCGCCTTCAAGTAAACTAGTGGATTGGACAATGAGTGGAGTTGCCAGAGGAATATTTTATAAATGTTGTCAATGAATCAATTCCTCAATGATTCACTAAGGAGGTAGGCCTACATCCTCCCCGACAACGATGCAAAAATGTTACCACTCAAACTAGCAGGGGATCCTTGAAGGGCAAATGCTAGGCCAAGGGAAACCAATGGAGACATAGGCCACTATCACCTCAGCTAAGGCTCCCTTCTATTTATGGAATTTCACCGATGGGAGGAGACCCGGTATATTATGGAGTCACCAACAAAGGATAACTCAATGAATGGATATGAGTGACTCAAATAATCCCTTTCCCAGAAGAGCTTGAAGGATGGAGCTTGTATGCTTTCTAAGCAAGGTACAATGTATTCTAGGGAAAGGAAGGGAGGATTTGAGGGTTAGGCTTATGGTTTGTGAAGGAGTTCCCCAATCCCCAAAATCCTTGTTGGAATTGGTATCCCGGATGGTTCTTGAAGAATGATCTTTTCAAAAGAACGGGACCAAACGGGGCCAAATGGACCCAGTCTAGGCTATGAGGAAAGAATGTAGCAACCAATGATATTCTTACCCTAGACAAGGTGGGGGAAATGATTAAAGAAATAATTTCACTTGAATGTGTTGGTTTGACCCTATGAGGTACTAGCCTTGGGGATGCTTGGGCAAAGTTTGGTCTCGAAGCTAGGGTTTGGCTTTCCTCCCAACTCCACCATCGGAATGGCTTTGAAACTGGAGGATCTTGAGGAAACACCAACGCAAGAGACATTAGGAGATCAAACTTTTTGGAGGGTTAACTTGTCGGGAAATTGATGCCCAAGGTATCCCAACTTGGCTAGACCTAGAAGGAGGTGAAAGAATGTGATTTTTAGTGATTGATCTGAAATTTATTGCTAGTTAATGTTGTGCTAGTATCATTTCCAGATATAAAATTTTCTTTGCTTTGGTTTGCTTATCCATAAAGAGTTTATCCATGAGCATGTGATTGTTAATTCATATAACTTGGTGAAATTTAGTGTTTTGCATGAACTTAAAAGCATGAATTTAAATGGCTGAACAACAGCATATAAAAAAAAACAAGCACAAATAACAGAGCTCAATACACAATTTTTTGTTGAAGGAGTTCACCCCTCCTAGGCTACATCTCCTTGGTCCAGCTTCGTAGTGTGGGCCTTTGTATTAGCTTCAATAGTGCTAAAATTGCTGTTACATGCATCCAATGCTCTTGGTACGTGTTCCAGTGAGTTTAAAACATTCAAATCTATCAAAATTGACTATTTGTTTACTCAATTTGGTTACCAACTGCTCTGGAAATAGCCTCCAACATCTGGTGGCCCTAGGCTTCAAAAATCTTCAAGTGAGTAAAACCGCATGTAGATGACCTCTTCTACCTTTGAAACCTGCTCTAATGAGTTTAAAACATTCAAATCTATTAGAAATGACTATTTGTTTATTCAATTTGGTTACTAGTTGCTCTGGGAATGGCCTCCAACGTCTGGTCGCCCTAGGCTTCAAAAATCTTCAAGTGAACAAAAACACCTGTTGATGACCTCTTTTGCCTCTGAAACCTGCTCCAATGAATTCTCAGCATGCCAATTAGCCAAAAATGACTATTCATTTTCAAAATTTGGTTGATAATTGAGTAAGTTATGGCTCAAACAGTTTTTCCTAGAAAACCTCCTCTAAATCTGGAGAACTGCCAATTAAGTCCACCAAGTTTGGTGGTGGTTCCGGACTTAGTGGCTCTGCCATAAATTCTGCCAACTTAATTTCGGATTAATTAAATGATAAACTGATTAGTGGCACACTAATCCCGCTTAACAGTTGGCCCCTAGCTGCTGGTTCGGGCGCTTGGTCACATGGGGTGGGGGCTGGCCCTAGGGGCTTATTTTTTTACCAAACTTGCAAAAACTCTAACTTTTGCATACGATGTTGGTTTTTCGAACCGTTTGCGGCGTTGGAATCCTGAAGGTGAACTCTATCCATTCATTCAGGTTTGAAGCAATTCTGAGCACTTTCATTTTTTATCTAAAATATTGATCCCTGATCATTCCTCCCCACTAGAAGCCTTTTGGACCCCAAAAGCTCTCTTGATCACTGATTATGTTGATGAGGGGACTGTTCCCTCATCCTTCCAGTGTTTATCCATTGAAATTTTCCTAATTTCATCATTTGGAGCTTTTCATAAAAAGTCAAATTTTTCCTTGATTCCGACGACCATCTATTGCTGTCTTTGACACCGTCACGCTGCAATATTTCTGAATTTTTCAGAACAACAATCTAATTTGGCAGAAAACATCTTGTTCCTACCTTGGTCAACAATCAAAGGAAACTTGAAATCTTTCTCACTTGGCACTTTGTCTCTATGGCGCTTTTTAGCTGCTTTTGCCTTGTACTTGAGTCGACTCTTGCCCAAGTTTCTTCGCCATTGTAATGTGCCTTTTGGAAACCATCAATGAACATTGGTGAAGTCCATACCTTCTTTGCCAAGCTACTTTGTCCTCTTCTCTTTGACCTTTGCAACTTCTTGCACCGACACCTTGTTTTCAACACTGCTCAACACCAATGTTGGCTGCTGCAAATGTTTTTTTTACCTTATTTCAAAGGCAACCTATTATCATTTTGAAACAACTCATTACAAATATAAGCATCTTTACAAAAAGTATGATTCAAAACATCTCTTTGTTTGATCATCAAAATGTCAAGTTTTGACTTGCATTCACTAGCCTCTTCATTTGCCCTGCATTAACTAAAGAAATGTTTAGTTTCTTGCAATGAGCTCTCACAATATACTTCACCCCATCTTTAAGCAAATGATATTTGTGCTCATAGCGATGAAACACCGCTTTCCTATCATACAAATATGGACTTCCCAAGATAATTCCAGAAATGTCAAGTGGAACCATGTCTAACTTGACTTCATCAACAAAGTTTGCAGTAATAGCAAATCTAAAAATGCATTTCCTTGAAACCTATAAATTGGAATCCTTAACTATCCAACCCAAAGGGTATGGTTTATGATGTGGTAGGTTTCAAGTTTAAGCTCTTTAACTAAGTCTTCTGAAATAAGGTTTTCTTGTGATCCACTATCAAAGAGTGCATCAATCTTGGTAATGATTTGAGATTACTGTGATAGTGAACAACTCTTCCCTTTTGTCTTCATTTGGAGTGTTGTTGTGACTATTTGAGGAACTAGTAATTCCAACATGTTGACCTTTCAAACCCATAGTTGTAATTTTTGTCTCATCAACTGAATCTGACCCTAAGTGTTTTTCAGATATAGCAACATTTTTGCCCTTCTCTTTGGCTTTCAATCTATCTGGTTTTAATTATGGATGAAGTTGCCAACAATGGTCTTCATCATGGCCAGTCTTTGAATAGTTTTTGCATGTGAGTTTTTCCTTCTCTTTTTTGATACTTGCATTCTTATTTCCCTTCCATTTTTCTCCCTTCTCTTTTCCTGTAATATCCCGTTTCAGAGATATTCCGCGAAAACCCCAGTAACTCCAACCAAATACGCACAAATGATATAATAACCAGGAAGCTCAAAAATGATAAAAATAATAGTGGTGCAACATATAATAATGTAAACATGAAATATAAGCAGATACTCAAGAAATACAGAGAGAAATGCTAAGCCATTTTATTATACTGAGTAATGGAATGAGTACAAGAGGTGATCAGAAAGATGGCACCTCGACTTGCATCAGGCAAGTGAAGAAATACACTCAGAATAGCAAAGGAATGGCCTCTCTTTGAACTGTGTGGATGCTACTGGAGAACTGCCATGCTGCTGCTACTACTGGAAATCAAATGAGGATTTGGGGCTGTTACCCTCCTTAGAAAATGTTGAAACTCTGGAATTAGCCTCTACTCAGAAAACCCAGAAAAACCCAGGAATCATTTCGAAAATGGCCGACCCTCGAAAATCGCCTCCTTGGGGAATCACGCAATCCATCAAGGCTTTGCGCTGCCACTGAGTAGAATCCTCCAAAATATTGCCCAAAACTCTGCCAAACTCCTCCAATATGTAAGAGTTGATCTCTTGCTCAATCTCCTAGCTCAACTCCTCCACAAACCCCCAATCCGGAATTGCCCCCAGAAGAACTACGTCCCTCTCTAAAGACTGCGCAGTCCTCCAATGCTCAGCTCCACCTCAATGCCAAAGATCAAAACTACTGCCAAAAGACTGCTGAAACTACCTTGCCCAAGTAGGCACTTGAAGTCCCCTGGGGCTAATGGTGAGATCTCCGAATGGAGACACTCAGTGTAGAAACAGTGCTGCAGACAGGCTAAACAGCCAGCGTGCTTCAAGTCGAAATGACTAGCTCAAATGCTCATAATTGAATGCCAAAATGAGGAGGCTCCTCTCTCCTTTATAACATTGGCCCCTCTCAATCCCAAGGCTCACGTCGTCCAACGTAATCCCCTTTTGCCACGTGTTCCTTTCCCATCTGCACAGTCCCTCCAAGTGTCTACGTGGGCCCCATCTCTACGTGGTCCTTTGGCCCCTTGGCTCCCCTTTAAGTCACAATGTTGTGCTACTAGGAAGTGACTTTAATTTTAAAAGTGAGTTATGTCCCCCTTTTCCTCACCTTTTTATTTACAAATAACTATAGAAGGCAAAATTGAGCAAAATCGAATATTCTAATTAGCCATAGCTAATTAGGAATATTACAGTCTCCCTCGGCAAAATGTTGCTTGTCCTCAAGCAAGTGAAGTGATGGATGCTGCAAAATTCTCTCACTCTCCCAAGTGGCATCCTCATTCGGTAAATTCTTCCACCTCACCAAGAATTCCCGGACCATCCTGCTCCGCAGCTGCCTCTCCCTGGTATCAATAATAACCTCTGGCTGCAACACCAAATGCCCCTCATCATCCGTGGGTGGTAGCTCATCTGTCACTGTCACATGTTGCCCCAATGCCTTTTTCAGGCATGATACATGAAAGACATTATGAATCTTGCTGCCTTGGGGCAGCTCCAACTCATATGCAACCTGTCCAATCCTGCGTATCACCTTGTATGGCCCATAAAAGCGGGGCTTGAGTTTCTCAGCTACCTTCTGCTTCGGTGACGACTGTCGGTATGGCTATAATCGTAGGTAGACCAAGTCTCCTACCTCAAACTGTCTCTCCACCCGACCCTTGTCAGCATACAGCTTCTGTTGGTTTTGCACTGTAGCCATATTATCCTTGAGAGCTCGAAGAATATCCTGACTCTCTTGGATCCAAATCTTGGCTCTTGGAGCCTTGCTAGCACCAAACATCACATAAGCAAAAGATAAAGGATGATATCCATACAAAGCATAGAATGGTGACATACCAATGGACATGTGATGCGTAGTGTTGTAGCAGTACTCCCCCAGATGCAGCCACTTCAGCCATGCTCGCTGCTCCCCACTGACATAGTTACGCAAGTAGCCCTCCAGCCACTTGTTAACTATCTCTGTTTTGCTCGTCCATTTGTGGGTGATAACTGGTACTCGGTGTCAACTCCGTCCCCACCAACCAAAAAATCTCCTGCCAACCCGCCCATGAAACTGTTGTCCCTATCACTGGTGATGGTCTTAGGAAGACCATGTAGCCTGAAGATTTCTCTGAAGAATAGCTTGGCCACCTGTGTTGCTGTGTAGTGTGTGGATATGGCGAAAAAGTGTGAATACTTTGTCAGTCGATCAACGACGACAAAGATGCAATCCTTGCCCTGTACCATGGGCAACCCTGTGATGAAGTCCATCAAAATACACTCCCATTTCCCCTCTGGAATGGGAAGAGGCTGCAATAATCCTGCGGGATGGTTCATCTCCCCCTTGTTCCTCTGGCAAACACCGCACTCCTGGACATGCTGGAGTATGTCCTCCTTGAGGCCCTTCCATGAGAACCTCTCTCGAATGGCCCTGTAGGTTTTGGTAAACCCTTGATGGCCAGCCAATGGTGAATCACGTGACGACTGAAGTATCTTCTTCTTGAGCTGAGACCCCTCAGTCAAGAAGATCTGGTCCCTTTAGTAGATGATCTCATCGATCACCCTGTACTTGTCATCTGCTACTTGCCCATCCAAAATGTCACATGCAAATCTGTCCTTGGAGTACTCTACTAAGAGTCGAGCCCTCCAGTTTGCGTCCAAGCTCATAAGAGACAATGTGGCTGGTCTACGCGAAAGGGCATCTTCTACCACGTTGTTCTTACCCTTGACATACTCAATGTCAAAGTCATATGCTTGGATCTTGTTTGTCCATTTCTGCTGCCTCTCCAGTAGCTGCTTCTGCTCCAAAAAGAACCTGAGGCTGTTGTGATTAGTCCTCACCCTGAACCTGTTACCCACTAAATACTGTCGGCACTTGGCCAATGCATGCATGATGGCCAACATCTCCTTATCGTATATGGAATACAACGTCTCATGTGGAAGGAGCTTCCGGCTCTCAAAGGCTATAGGGTGACCTCCCTGCATCAATACTGCGCCGATCCCCTCTCCCAACACATCACACTCCAAAACAGATGGCTGCGAAAAATCCAGCAATGCAAGCACTGGGCACCTACTCATAACCTCCTTGAGCCTGTCAAAGGCTCGCTGCGCTGTATCCGACCAACTGAAAGCCCTCTTCCTCTTCAAATCTGTCAGGGGTGCAGCAAGCTGTGAGAAACCTTTGACGAACTTCCGGTAGTAAGTACAAATGCCAATGAATCCTTGAAGTTCTGTCACGTTTCTCGGCTCCGGCCAATCTTTGATGGCCTTGATCTTCTCCTCGTGGACCCTCACTCCGTCCACCCCTATGATGTGTCCCAAGTATAACATCTCCATCAAACCAAACTCACACTTGGAGAGCTTGGCATAGAACTGCTGCTCCTCCAAAATGCGCAATACTGTGTCAATGTGCTGGAGATGCTCCTCCCAAGTTCTGCTGTAAATGAGGATATCATCAAAGAATACCAACACAAACTTCCTTAAGTGATTGCGGAAGATGTGATTCATGCAAGACTGAAATGTAGTTGGGCGTTGGTTAGCCCGAAAGGCATCACCAAAAACTCAAAGTGCCCCATAATGACACTTGAAGGCGGTCTTGGGAATGTCTTGTTCCCTCACGCGAATTTGATGGTACCCAGATCTCAAATCAATATTTGAGAAGAACCATGCTCCTCTCAACTCATCCATGAACTCATCGATCCTGGGTATGGGGTACCTATTCTTCAGTGTCTTCTTGTTCAAGGCACTATAGACAATGCACATCCTCAATGTGTCGTCCTTCTTCTTCACTAGCACCAAGGAAGAAGCAAAAGGGCTCGTGCTCGACCGAATGTACCCAAGGGCCAGCAACTTGTGAATGGCCTGCTCAATCTCATCCCGATAGGCCTTGGGATGCCTATAAGGGGTAGTAATCACTGCCTGTATGCCCTGCTCAAACTCGATGGTGTGTTGAAACCCTTGGTCTGGTGGCTGTCCTGGCGGAATCTCCCCAAATACTGTGGCATACCGGTCAAGGATGGACTGTATCTTCGGGTGCACTATCTGCCCTGTAGTCCCTGTCTCTGATGCACACAGCTCCACTGCCCACTCTACGTCTCCCTTCCAGAAGATTGCCTCCATCCGATGAGCTGAAATAGTCTGAGGCGGGTATGTGTGCTGTCCCCGTATCTTCTCATGCCTCCCTGTTTTCTCATCATCCCACTCCATCTCTAGGGCCTTCAAATTTGTAGTGACCTTCCCTAGATTGATGAGCCACTGAACACTCAGTACTATGTTGGTGTCCGGAATATTGACCACGAACAAGTGGTCAGTCAGTGTGTAGGTGCCCATCGTCACTGATAAATCTAAAACATAACGAGCACACACCATGGTCTGATCTCCTGGGACCAAAACTGAAAATCCGTCGAAGCTCTCTGTCGGTATACCTCTCCGCTCAACCATCTGTGCATCGATGAAGTTGTGGGTGGCCCCACTGTCAACCAAAACTGGTTCTCACTGGCCACGTACTGTCCCTCACACGCGCAGCGTCAAATACTTGGGAACTCCTCGCAATGTTGCAAGGGCTCCTTCGGTAGGTGCAAAAGCTGCACCACCTGCTGCTGGTGGTGGAGGCGGCAAGGGACCCTGCAAGGCATGACTATCTCCTTCCTCCACATCATCCTCCTCATCCTCTTCCCCGCTGCTCTCGGAGAAGACCTCAATAAAATGTGCTTTGCCAGCAACACATCTATGTCCTGGTGCCCACGGCTCCTGACAGGTGAAGCACAACCACTTCTTCTTCAACTCCCTCCTGGCATCATCGTCAATTTGTGCTCGTCCTGGATTCCCCTTTGGAGGCGGAATCTTCACATCCTTCCCCTTAGGTTGTAAAGCATGTCGCTGGGGGTAAGGTGTCCGGGTCCTGGGTAAGACATCCTGTAAGTCCTGGGTCTTGCTAATAGCATCCTGAAGTGTGGCTGGTCTAGCGGATCTGACTAGACCCCGAAGTGGCTCTGCTAACCCGTCAACATACATGTAGATCCTCCGTGCTGTGGATAGATCTGGCACCATCACTGAAACGTTCAAAAAGTCTGCAATGTAGGTCTCTGGGCTCCCTGTTTATTTGAGCCTCGTCAGCTCAACAAAGTGTCGTTCCGAATCCCTCCGATCAAACCTCTCCATCAATCTCCTGGTGAACTCAGCATACGTTGTCACTGTGGAATGCCCGAGCATAACCATCCCATGGAACCACCAATCCTGGGCCTCACCATTCAAATGTAACGTTGCCACCTTGATGGCCTCTGCCTCCGACATCTGGTTAAGCTGGAAATAGATGTCCAACTTCTCCACCCAAGACCTTGCTGAACTGTTTGATGAACCATCAAACGTAGGCAAGTGGTATCTACTAGTTGTGTGGTGGGTGTCTCCATCATGATAATGCCGATGTCCTTTGTGATGGTCGCGGGGTCTACTATCCCACTGGAGCTGAACAAAATCTCTGAATGAAAGAGCATCCCTGAACTCCTGCCCATAGGCCTGGTACTTTCCAAAATAATCGCCCATATGATCGGGCTCTGCCTCCTGCTGGGCTCCGGCCCCCGTGTCTGCTCCTAGGAAAGTGGGCATGGTAGAGCGTGTAGGGGCATGTGAGGCCATCTATGGAGTAATATCATACTGAGTAGCACCCTACTCTGGAGAATGGTGGGCTGTACCTGATCCCTCACCAACGTGGAAAACTCGTGGGTTCTCATGCTGTTTAGCCTCCACTGCTGTGATTCTCTGCCCCATCACCTCCATCTGCCTCGACAGATCCTGCACTGATTTGAGGAGCATGTCCACAAATCTCCTCCTGTCCTCATCTGCCATCGAATCCTCTTGCTCTGCGTCCACCACAGGCTCCTTCTACTCTGCGTCCACCACAGGCTCCCCCTGTTCTGCGTCCACCACCGGATCACAATCTCCCTCTCCGTACGTGTTCTCCAACCTACGCCCAGTGTCTCTGTATTTCCTACCTTTGTAACAGATGTAGGGTTTTTCCCCTGGTGTCATAGATTGCTAGCTCCACAAGCTAAGCCATAGCTATGCTCTGATAGCACTATAATATCCCGTTTCAGAGATATTCCCCGAAAACCCTTGTAAACTCCAACCAAATACACACAAATGATATAATAATCGGGAAGCTCAAAAATGATAAAAATAATAGTGGTGCAACATATAATAATGTAAACATGAAATATCAGCAGATACTCGAGAAATGCAGAGAGATATGCTAAGCCATTTTATTACACTGAGTAATGGAATGAGTACAGGAGGTGATCGGAAAGATGGCACCTCGACTTGCACCAGGCAAGTGAAGAAATACATTCAGAATAGCAAAGGAATGGCCTCTCTTTGAACTGCGTGGATGCTGCTGGAGAACTGCTGTGCTGCTGCTACTACTGGAAATCAAATGAGGATTTGGGGCTATTCCCCTCCTCAGAAAATGTTGAAACTCTGGAATCAGCCTCTACTCAGAAAACCCAGAAAAACTCAGGAAGCATTTCGGAAATGGCTGACCCCCAAAAACGCCACCTTGGGGAATCACGCAATCCCTCAAGGCTCTGTGCTGCCATTGAGTAGAATCCTCCAAAATACTGCCTGAAACTAGCCAAACTCCTCCAATATGTAAGAGCTGATCTCTTGCTCAATCTCCCAACTCAACTCCTCCACAAACCCCTAATCCGGAATTGCCCCCAGAAGAACTGCATCCCCCTCTTTGAAGACTGCGCAGTCCTCCAATGCTCAGCTCCACCTCAATGCCAAAGATCAAAACTACTGCCAAAAGACTGCTGAAACTACCTTGCCCGAGTAGGCACTCAAAGTCCCCCGGGGCTAATGGTGAGATCTCCGAACAGAGACACTCAGTGCACTAAACAGTGTTGCAAACAGGCTAAACAACCAATGTGCTCCAAGTTGAAATGACTAGCTCAAATGGTCATAACTGAATGCCAAAATGAGGAGGCTCCTCTCTCCTTTATAGCATTGGCCCCTTTCAATCCTAAGGCTCACCTTCTCCAATGTAATCCCCTTTTGCCACGTGTTCCTTTCCCATCTGCACAGTCCCTCCAAGTGTCTACGTGGGCCCCATCTCTGCGTGGTCCTTTGGCCCCCTTGGCTCCCCTTTAAGTCACAACGTTGTGCTACTAGGAAGTAACTTTTATTTTAAAAGTGAGTTATGTCCCCCTTTTCCTCACCTTTTTATTTACAAATAACTATAGAAGACAAAATGGAGCAAAATCGAATATTCTAATTAGCCATAGCTAATTAGAAATATTACATTTCCCTCACCCTCTCTTTCACCTTTCTCCTCTATGTTTTGTTTTCCCCTTGCCTCAAGATGTGTAGTTTGTACACATACTTCATCTAAGTTGCCTGGGTTAAACATAAGGATAGTATGTTGCAAATAGGAATGTAAACCTCCAGTATATTTCAAGAGTGTGTCTTGTGAATTCAAGTTTACTCCTAATGACAAAGCCTTTTTTCTAAACTCCTGTGTATAATTTTGGATTGTTTGGCCTTTGAGCTGCCTAAAGTTTTGCCAACTCATGATGTGTTTTTGCATATAGGCTAAAGTATAAAATTGTCTTTTAATTGCAGAAACAAATTCACCCCAAGAAATGGATATCTTACCATGGGTTCACATTTCCTCTTGAGTCTTTGCTTCCCACCAAACTAGTGTAGCTCCTTCTAGCCTCAATGAATCCAATTGGATCTTTATGTCATCTTCTTGAAGGTTCTGAATTCTACAGTATACCTCCAACTGTCGAATCCATTTGTCCAACTTTTCTACATTCACTTCTCCATTGTACATGGGAAGTTCGAATTTTATGTCCAATTTCTGTAATGGAGTTTTTCCTTTTGGGGTTTTGGAATGAGTATGGGTAGTGGTGGTAGTGGAAGATGATGTTTTGTGAGATGGTGAAGATGATGAGGACGATGATGAGGATGGTGGAGATGGAGGTGGCTTTCCACCATTCCCTTTGGAATTCTTCTTCTCATCTTTTTTTTCCTTTGAGCTTCCTTCTCCATGTGGAGGTTTAGAACTCTCTCCAACCATTCTAGTGTTCCTCTCTTCATAGATGACTTTAACCATCTCAGTCAAAGTATAGAAAGCTTTTTTGAATTCTTCCTCTTCTGAAGAGGGACCTTCATGCTTTCTTTCTCCAAACATAATGGTTATGGATTTAGGCTCAAAAAATTAGTACTGATTGTATCTCTTCAATCACTTTAGCCTCTTGTGCAATCTGTGCCTCTTCAATCTCAACTGATGGAGATGGAACTTGAGGTGATTCAGGTGCTGCCTTGAGTTGTCCTTTGGGTGAGGATGATGCTTTCTCAACCTTCTTGCTTCTTGTCCTAATCTCAAGACTAGCTATCCGTAGCTTCCCTTCTCTCTGTAACTTCAACCTTGTAATCATAACAACAGTTGCAACTATTAAACCCTTTAAGCAAATCAAGCAAGCAACCTTGTGCTCTGATACCAACTTGATCTGAAATTGGTTGCTAGTTAATGTTGTGCTAGTATCATTTCCAAATATAAAATTTTCTTTGTTTTGGTTTGGTTATTCATAAAGAGTTTATCCACGAGCATGTAATTGTCAATTCATCTAACTTGGTTAAATTTAGTGTTTTGCATGAACTTAAAAACATGAATTTAAATGGCTGAACAACAGCATATAAAAACACAGCAAGCACAAATAACGGATCTCAATATACAAATTTTTGTTGAAGGAGTTCACCGCTCCTGGGCTACATCTCCTTGGTCCAGCTTCATAGTGTGGGCCTTTGTATTAGCTTCAATAGTGCTAAAATTGTTGTTACATGCATCCAATGCTCTTGGTACCTATTCCAATGAATTTAAAACTTCAAATCTATCAAAATTGACTATTTGTTTACTCAATTTGGTTACCAACTGCTCTAGGAATGGCCTCCAACACTTGGTGGCCCTAGGCTTCAAAAATCTTCAAGTGAACAAAAACACCTATAGATGACCTCTTCTACCTCTTCTACTTGCTCTAATGAGTTTAAAACATTCAAATATATTAGAAATGACTATTTGTTTACTCAGTTTGGTTACTAGCTGCTCTGGGAATGGCCTCCAACGCCTGGTGGCCCTATGCTTCAAAAATATTCAAGTGAACAAAAACACCTGTATATGACCTCTTCTGCCTCTAAAACCCACTCCAATGAATTCCCAGCATGCCAATTAGCCAAAAATGACTATTCATTTTCAAAATTTGGTTGCGAATTAAGTAAGTTATGGCTCAAACAATTTTTCCTAGAAAACCTCCTCTAAATTCGGAGAATTGCCAGTTAAGTCCGCCAATTTTGGTGGCGGTTCCAGATTTAGTGGATCTGCCATAAATTCCGCCAACTTAATTACAGATTAATTAAATGATAAACTTACTAGTGGCACACTAATCCCGCTTAACAGTTGGCCCCTAGCTCCTACTTCGGGTGCTTGGTCACATGGGGTGGGGGCTAGCCCTATGGGCTTATTTTTTACCAACATTGCAGAAGCTCTAACTTTTGCATACGATGTCGGTTTTTCGAACCGTTTACGGCGTTGGAATCCTGAAGACGAACTCTATCCATTCATTCAGGTTTGAAGCAATTCTGAGCACTTTCATTTTTTAGCTAAAATATTGATCCCTGATCAGTGACCACCCTTGGTAGATTAGTGCCTTAATATTTGGGAGAATGGAGTTTATGATGAGTATGAGTAGGAATTCTTGTTTCCCAGTCAAGGAGGCCTGAAGACCACTTTGCTAGCCTTCTAGGTCAAGGAGAGGCAACCTTGCAGCTTTTATACTTAGATGTGGAAAGGAAGTGGCTTATCCAGGTCAAATTCTTTGATAGAATTACCCCTAGGAGATTTCATTCATATTACATGGACCATACATTGAGAGATGCTATGATAGAGACAAAATTCCACAATTTTAAGCAGCGAATGCATGCAGTAATTAGACCTAGAACAACAAAAATCCCAGTCCAATGTATATGACAAAGAAAAAGAGGAATAACATTAAGGCATGTAGTTACATGTAATAGAGTATCCAACCATTCACAATTGACAAGAGAGAAGCTTCAAGAGAAGATAGACCAATATTCACACATCAAAATTCATCCATAAAAGCTCCAATTCATCCCCCTGAAAAAGTGCGAAATTCTCTAAATAAGAGAGAGATCAAAACCAAAGTGATGATGAGCAAATGTGCTCATCTCACTTGTATTTATACATAACTTAGGAGTTCGAATTAGCCTCCTTGCCCTACATAAACCCCAAAAATAAAATAATGTTCTAAAAATTCAACTTTTGGTGACAAACCCACCAAATTAGCTCATAAATGAAAAAGTAAGTCTTTCAAGAGGTCAAATAATAATCTATGCATGTCATGGGGCCCTCTAAGATGCCTAATGAGGTCCATGAGTTCCACAATGAACAATAGGACCCTCAAAAGCAGTGGACAAGGAGTTTGCCTCTTGTAACAACCTGTGGTGCTCCGAATGACATGTGGCGGCACACAAGTATTCTCATGGGTCTCCTAACAAACCAAAGATGCTTTTAGATCGCTTGCAAGGGCTAGGATGATGGTGTAGGTGACGCTACATCATCGTGCAATTCCTGGATCATTTGCCAAGCGTATGGTGTAAATCTGGGGCCAGCTGGGCATGATGGATCAGGTGCATCCTCCTTGTCCAATAAGTGAACCATGAGCAATCTCTGAATTGCTGTGAGGATCCATGGAGTGCAATTTGTTGCTATGGAGGCCCATGGCTCTCAACACTCACCCTACATGTGCCAATGTAGCCCTCTAGAAGATAAGGACCATAGTTGCAGGAAGCGTCCCCCCACCTCCTGGTTCTAAGGCCCAAAGCGCGTCCCGTGCGGATTCGTACAAGAAGCGTCCCCAGAAGCGCGCTTCCGCTTGTTTTGGACGCTTCCTAGATGCTTCCCCCTGTTTTGGACGCTTCCTGGACACTTCTGCCTGTTTGGGATGTTTGTTTTGAGTATAAATGCAAAAATATATATAGCACACGCTTCCGCAGATGCTTCGCTTCCTAGATTTTTGGAAAATGACGCTTCCACGTCCTCGCTTCCAAAAAACATCCCCGCTTCGTCCCCTCTTCGTGCAACATTGATAAGGACCCCATATAGGGAGACCAAACCCAAGATGGAAACCATCTGCAATCTTGCATAAGATCCAAGGCATCCCCTAGCCTTCCAGTACAAGTCATTAGAGAAATAGAGTAAATGAGCTTACCTAATCATGGACCATAGGTGGGGATTTCATAATAGTTTTCCCTTCCATAATGGGCTTTGGGATGTGCCAATGTCACCTAAACTCCAAATGGGTTTAACCAATAATTCTATTAGGTGGTTTCTACTTGTAAAGGGGATAATATAGTCAAGTTACATCCTTCAAAATGTTGTGGCATGTGGAAGATAGGTGAATGAAATAGGGAATGAGAAGGGGCAGCTCTAGGTCACATGCTAGGGTACAAAGGTAGCTAATAAGAGGGAAGCCCACACTTGGGTTTATAATGTGTAGGAGGGAGCAATCATGGTACATGAGGTGCCCCGACCTTGATTTTTCCACCCTTTGTATGTCTTTTATCTTTTTATGATTTTCTTTGATTAACTGCTCAGGGCTCAAGGGGTTAGAGCATGATGTATAAGATATAGCAGTGAATTCCCCCTTTTAAGGTGGGGTGGTTCATCGCCCACCAAGGGTTGGGAGAATCATGGGTTCTTGTATGATGAAGAAGGTTCATAGAACTTGTAGGAATTAGGTTGATGGCCATGATGATGGGGTAGAGCTCATGTATTGGATTTTTCCCACGTGCTAAATGTATTTGTCCCAACCATTTTTTGCATTTTGTGGTACATTTTCCTATTGAATGTTGTCATATATGATTTTATCTTTATTTTTAGCTGGATCAACCTCCGGGCTTCATTCCAGACCATGACACAAGTTGTGGGCAAAGGGAAGTGGCAAGCTAAACCTATGTGGACCTAATGGAGGAATGTTGACCCAAGCAGGAGAAATGATGAATGGGGTGGTAATCAATGGAAAGAGGGTAATATAAGAGGATAAGGGATTGAGACCACACAAACAAAATCGGGGTTTCACGTGAAATACCGTCCCTGGAACCAAATGGTCAGTAAAAGAGATCCCACTTGGATTAGAATCCAAGGTTAATTCCTAAAAGGGGTCTAGGGGACAAAAGCAAAGACCTAGCCCATTCTTTCGGCTGAATTCCCCCATTAATCCATGCCTAGAAGTGTCCATGACAAGCAAACTACAAGACTCAATTTCCAAATGATAAGGCATACTTTTAGATTCGGGAGGCCCACCTTCAAACATATGATCATGGCAGATGGGCGAGGGACCACATGGCTGCCTTAGGTGGCAGAGAAATGGTGTAATGAGTTAGCTGGGGGTTACAAGTGGCTGCCGGCTGAGGACCATCTAGAAGATTTTTTTTTTTTTTTTTTTTTTTTTTTTTTTCCAAGGGATAGTACCCACAAAATGGTGGGTAATGTTGATTTGGGGTAGCATCGGATGTGCTTTAGCCATGAAAATTGGTGGAGAGGCTAAAGCACATGAGATCTCCAAGCCCCAAAAATGGTTTGGGGAAATTCTACCCGGTGATGGAGATATTAAAATAATTAATATTTTTAATGGGCTCCTATCTCTAAACTTAAGAAAGTAAAAATATTAATGGGTATTAATATAAAACTGGGTTATAAGGTTCTAAATGACATGGATCAAGCCAAATATAATCTTAGCCGTTGATTAGAGATGTAATTTCGGTCATTGAAGACTCAATAGAAAAAGTATAAGAGGATGCTTGAGGGTCAGTTGGAGACACCAGAGTGATCAGTTAGTTTGATTTTCTAGAACAGGGTTTGCTAAGAGAAATCGAACCAGTGATCAGAGTTGTAGCGATAGGCAGTGAGTACGAGGCAGAGAGGTAGAGATAGTGCTGGAAGACCCGCGAAGAGGCAGAGGCAGACATAGAGGCTAAGGGAGCCACGCAAATGCCAACAATGATTGTGCAGAGGCCTAGAGGGCCTGTGTGATTGACGCAGAGGTTGCAAAAGGGACGCAAAAGGCCAGAGAGGCTGCGTAGAGTCTCAGAGGGTTGGCGCAGAGGGTTTCAGGTTGACGTAGAGGCCAGGATGGCTGACACAGTGCTTCAGATTGTGCTCGAGAGGGTTTCATGGGGCGGACTTTTAGAATTTCTGCCTGCGAAGAAAGTATTACTACCAGATTAGTTATCTCTGTCGGGTGAGCCAGTTTAGCACCCAGTGTACTCAAGAAAAACTGCTTCATAATAAAACCCTCAAAACTGTTTCACCGGTTTTCCCAACTTTGGTTTTTCCAGGGACGATTATCTAAAAATAACGGTGTCCCTTGTGTGTTTGTCTATTTCTTTAAGCTGGTTATTTGTAGATGGTTGAGACTGCATTCTGTTTATTTTAGTATTTATATGGTTAAATAACTTGTACAGTAATTAAACAAGTAGGTGAAATAATCCAGATAGTGTAGGAAAATTTCTAACGGGTTAGACGTAGAAATTTCAACATGGTATCAAAGCATTGCAAATCACAGGAGAGCTGAAGGCATCAGCTGAATCAGAGATTTTGCAGCAGAAACAGCTGTCCCGAGAGACAAAAGTTGTTCCTAATAAGAAAGCAGCAGAGGAGGAGTGAAGCAGAAGGGCCAACATCATCATTTTGAGCCATATAGAGGCCAGCGCAGAGGCAGAGGAAGGCAGAAGAGGCTCACGAGGAGCCACGTGATCCTACTCAGCTAGGTAGGAGTAACGCAGTTGGCCAGAAGAGCAATTCAGCCTTGCCGGGATTGCATAGAGCCAAGAGGTTCATTTTCTTTAGTTGCTGGGGCATAGCAAGTTGTGGGTAGATTGTGGAGTGTGAAGCTGGTGGGGTGTTGTTTCTGTTGAGACAAAACAATACCTAACGGGATAGAACCAAGGTAGAGGGAGTCACTACCTAGGCGGATTTCTAACCAAGAAATCCAAATCAGTGTTAAAGGAGCAAAGGGGATTGGAGAGGTACGACTTGACTGTTGGTAGAAGAGAACTTCGAAGAGGGAAGTAGAGACTCAGAGGAAGTCGAAGAGAGAACTTCCAGGAGGGAAGTAGAAACTCAGAGGAGTCAAAAAGAAGAGCAGAGATGGCCATGAATGGAAGGACGAGTAGCAACACGGATGCAGAGGAGTTGACGTACAGATGTAGCAGTGGTAATGGTAGAGCCATGGGCAGCAGTACAGGATGCAGCAATGCAGAGGATGCTGAGCAGCAAGGCCAAGTATCAACACAGGTACCGGTGTTGGATGATCAGGGTGATGCTCAGTGGTGGAGTATTACTAGGGCACATTCCTCGCTAAGAGGGAGTGTTGATTTGGGGTAGCATCGGATGTGCTCTAGCCATGAAAATTGGTGGAGAGGCTAAAGCACATGAGATCTCCATGACCCAGAAATGGTTTGGGGAAATTCTACCCAGTGATGGAGATATTAAAATAATTAATATTTTCAATGGGTTCCTAAGTCTAAACTTAGGAAAATAAAAATATTAATGGGTATTAATATAAAACTGTGTTAGAAGGTTCTAAATGACATGGATTAAACCAAATATAATCTTAGACGTTGATTAGAGATGTAATCTCGGTTGTTGAAGACTCAATAGAAAAAGTATAAGAGGAGGCTTGGGGGTCAGTTGGAGACACCAGAGTGATCAGAGTTGCAGCAAGGGGTAGTGAGTATGAGGCAAAGAGGCAGAGATAGCGTCAGAACACCAGTGCAGAGGTGGAGAGGCAGACACAGAGCTTGAGGGAGCCATGCAGAGGCCAACAGTGACTGCGCAGAGGCCAAGAGCACCTGCATGATTGATGCAGATGCTGCAGAAGTGATGCAGAGGGCCAGAGAGGCTACGCAGAGCCTCAGAGGGCTGACGCACAGGGTTTCAGGTTGACGCACATGCCAGGAGGGCTGACGCAGTGCTTCAGATTGTGCTGGAGTGAGTTTTGTGGAGCAAACTTTCAGAATATCTGCCTTCGAAGACAGGTATTACTGCCAGATTGTTTATCTCTATCGGGTGAGCTAGTTTGGCACCCAGTGTACTTAAGAAAAGTTGCTTAATAATAAAACCCTCAAAACCGTTGCACCGATTTTCCCAAATTGAGTTTTTCCAGGGACAATTGTCCGAAAATAACGGTGTCCCTTGTGTGTTTGTCTATTTCTTTCAGCTGATGATTTGTAGATGGTTGAGAGTGCATTGTGCTTATTTCAGTATTTATATGGTTAAATAATTTGTTCAGTAATTAAACAAGTAGGTGAAATAAACCAGATAGTGCAGGAAAATTTCTAACGGGTTAGACTTAGAAATTTCAATAGGTAACAATCCCTAGGAACATTCATTCATCATACATGGCCCATACATGAAGCATTCACTATCTAGAAACAAAGTTTCCATAACTTCACATAAAGAGATGCAATAAATAAGCCCTAGTATAGCGAAATCCTAGCAACAATGTAACAAAAATAGAAGGAAAGAATAGCATTAAATTGTACTTACATGTATAAGAATATATTGAACCATCTAAAATTTTCCATTCAAGAAGCTCCAAGACATGAGAAAATAATCCAAACATCAAAATTCATTCCATGCTCCAAAAATTCATCCTCCAAGAAGGATAAAAAAAACCTCTAAAGAGATACACGTTCCAAATCCAAGTGATGATGTTAAAATGAATTCACATCACTTGTATTTATACACTTCTAATGAGTTCGATTTAGCTAATTGTCCTACGTTAGCCCCTAGAATAAAATAATGTGCAAAATAACTAACTTTTGGTGACAAACCCACCAAACTAGCTCATAAACAAAAGAATAAGCCTTTCAAGAAGTTGAATGATCAATAGTACATGTCGTTGGGCCTTTTAAGAAGCTTATTTAAGTCCATAAGTGCCATAATGAGGATATGGCTCCCAAAAGTAGTGGACAAGGGGTTGGCTCCTTGTTCTCCAAATAATAAACTTGTGGGCTCTCAATGGGTGTGGGGGCAAACAAGTAACCTCATGGGTATCCAAGTAGATCGAAGATGCCTGTAGACCATCTACAAGGGCTTGGATGATGGTGTAAGTGATCCCACATCATTAAATAGGTTTTGAGTCTTTCGCCAAGTGCATGGTACAACTATGGGGCCAATTGGGCATGGTGAACCAGGTGCGTCTTCTTCGTCCAATAGGTGAATCTCTAGCAATCTCCGTGTGTCTCTAGGGATCCATGGAGTGTTGTCTATTGTTGTTGAGGCCCATGGATCTCTACACACACCCTACATGTGCTAATGTAGCCCTCTGAAGGGTTAGGACCCCCCATAGGGAGACCAAACCCAAAATGGAGACCATCTGCAATCCCGCATAAGATCTAATGCATCCCTTAGCCTTCAAGTACATTAAATCATTTAAAGAAATTGCTTTGAAGAGCTTACAAACCATGGACAACAGGTGGGCACTTCAAAATGGCATGCCCTTCCACTGTGGGCTTTGGCATGTGTTAATGTCTTCAAGCTCCAAAGGGGGTTAACCAAGTACCGTTTTAGGCGGTTTCTACCTTTAGAGGGAATAGTATGTCCAAGGTACATTCTTCAAATGGTGGTGGCATGTGATAAGGAGATGAATGAAATAGAGAATGAGAGGGGGCAATCCTGGGCCACATGTTGGGGTACATGGCTACCTAATAAACCGAAGCGCACACTTGGGTATATAATGTATAGCAGGGAGCAATCGTGGTGCATGAGATACCTCGACCTTGATTTTTCCACTCTTCTTTATATGCATTTTTCCTTTTTTGTTTGATTGAGTGCTCGAGGCTTAAAGGATAAGAGCATGATGTGTAAGGTATAGTAGTGGCTACCCTTTTTAGGGTAGGGCCGTTCATTGCCTGCTAGGGGTAAGGATAATCATGGGTTCCATAATGATAAAAGAGGCTCATCTAGGTCCTATAAGAACCAGGGTGATGGCCATGGGTATGGGGTAGAGTTTATGCATTTGGCATTTTCACACATGCTAAATGTGTTTGTCCCGACCATCTTTTGCATTTTGTGGTACATTTTCCTATTGAATGTGGCCAATTATGCTTTCACTTTTCTTTTCAGTTGCATCAACCTCTGGGGCATTGTTTCAAGCACGATCCAAGGCATGGGCAAGGGGAAGGGGAGGCCAACCCTATGTGGGCACAATGGGGAAATGTGGACCTAGGTGGGAAGAATAGTAAGTGGGGCTATAATGAATAGAAAGGGAGTAATATAAGTGGATGAGGTAGTGCGACCATGCAACCAAATTCGGGGTTTCCCATGTAGTACCACCCTAAAACCCAAAGGTCAGTAAAGGAGATCCGATGGGACTAAGATCCAAGGGTAGCATCCAAAAGAGGTCTAGGGGACAAAAGCGCAGACCTACCCCACTTTTTCTGCCAAATCCCTGTTGAAATTTCTAAGTATTAACCGTTAGAAATTTTATCTGTATTCTTTGGTTTATTTCTCCTACTTGTTAATTACAAACAAGTTATTTAACCATATCAATATTGAAATAAACACAATACAGTCTCAACCATCTACAAATCAACAACTAAAAGAAATAGAAAACACACAAGTCACACCGTTATTTTTGGACAACTCGTCCCCAGAAAAACCAAACTTGGGAAAACCGGTGCAGCAATTCTGAGGGTTATTATATTATGCAGTCTTTGTGAGTACAACTGGGTGCCAAATCGGCTCACTCGACAGAGAAAATAATCCGACAGTAATACCTCTCTATTCGGACGCAGATATTTGGAAAATCTACCCCACGAAACCCTGTCCAGCACAACTGAAGCACTGCGTTAGCCCTCCTGGCCTCTGCGTCAACCTGAAAACCCCCTACGTCATCTCTTTGAGGCTTTGCGCAGCCTCTCTGGCTCTTTGTGTCACTCCTACAGCCATTGCGTGGATGACACAGGCCCTCCTGACCTCTGCGTTGTCTCTGCTTGCCTTTGTGTGGCTTCCTCTGGCTTCTGCGTTTGCCTCTCTGCCTTTGCGCCAGTCTTCCGGCACTATCTCTGCTTCTCTGTCTCGTACTCACTGCCCCTCGCTGCAAACTGATCACTGATTCTATTTCTCTTAGCAAACCCTGCTCTAGAAAATCGAATCAATGATCACTTTGGTGTGTTCTTCAACTGACCTGCAAGCCTCCTCTTATACTTTTCGTGTTGGTCCTTCAACGGTCGAGATTAGATATCTAATCAACGGCTAAGATTATATTTGGCTTGTTCTATGTCATTTAGAACCTTCTAACCCAATTTTATATTAATACCCATTAATATTTTATTTTTCTTATGTTTAGACTTAGGAACTCCATTAAAAATATTAATTGTTTTATTCATTAATGATCACTCCAGGAGGACCTAGATTTATTTCTTGAAGACCAAGAGTGAGGTCTTCAAGCGGTTTCAGGAGTTCAGAGTTCTTGTGGAGACACAGACAGGTCGGAAGATCAAGTCCCTGAGGTCGGACAGTGGAGGAGAGTACACCCTTGGAGAGTTTGTTGACTATTGTGCGGAGGCAGGCATCAGGAGGGAGTTCACTGTTCCTTACAACCCCCAGCAGAACGGGGTTGCGGAGAGGAAGAACAGATCCATCATAGGGGCTGCCAAAGCCATGTTACATGATCAGGGGTTGCCATTGTTTTTGTGGGCAGAGGCCTGCAGCACAGCTGTTTACTTGTAGAACAGGAGTCGCATCGTTCCTTGGGGCACATGACTCCGGAGGAGGCTTTCTCTGGGAAGAAGCCTGATATTTGTCATCTTCATATCTTTGGATGCATTACATACTCCTATATACCCAAGGAGAAGAGGACCAAACTAGAGCCCACCGCAGAGAAGGGAATCTTTGTGGGCTACAGTGAGACCTCAAAGGCCTTTCGGATTTACATTCCTGCACAGAGAGAGTTGTTGTCAGACGGGATGTGAAGTTCGAGGAGGACAGGGCCTTTAGGAGATCACGGGAGTTGGAGTATCTGGATCAGCCAGACCCTCAGCAGCAGTTGAGTCAGTCGCAGGGATCCAGTGGGCAGGGATCAGGGGGATCAGGAGGATCTGGAGGTACATCTATGAGGATGTCAGGTCCATCAGTGAGCAGTGGTTCATCGAGCCAGAGGGGTGGTGCTCCGAGCAGGTCACAGAGCAGTTCACTAGGGAGTCCACTGATGGACAGTTCACACGGTACCTCAGCTTCTACAGGTTCAGGTGCAGGCAGGAGGACAGCAGACAGAAGATCAGGAGTTCAGGCTATTGATGGTGATGAGGAGGAGGAGTTTCATTCTCCTATGGGAGAAGCATGCTCAGGGAAGAGGAAGCCCAAGTGGCTTCAGGACACCTTGAGAGATGCACATCTGTTGCTGAGCTGAAGAGGCCGGTCAGAGAGAGTAGACCACCTGAGAGATTTTGTAGCTATATGGCGATGGTTACCAGCATCCTTGACTCTGAGCCTTCTAGCTATGAGGAGGCAGCTAGCCAGCAGGTCTGGAGAGAGGCCATGCAGAGGAGTATTCTTCTATCATGAAGAATGATGTTTGGGAGGTAGTGCCGAGGCTTGAGGGCAAGTCCGTGGTTACTTCCAGATGCTTTACAAGGTAAAGCATGCTGCAGATGGCAGCATTGAGAAATTCAAAGCGAGGTTTGTGGCTAGAGGGTTCTCCCAGGTAGAGGGAGTTGATTATGAGGAGACCTTCGCTCCCGTGGCTCGATATACTTCGATTCGCTCCATTATATCGATAGCAGCAGAGGTGGGTTGGAAGATCCACCAGATGGATGTGAAGACCGCATTTCTCAATGGCTTCATACAGGAGGAGGTGTACATTGAGCAGCCACAGGGCTTTGAGGTGCATGGGAAGGAGTCCCATGTGTGCAGACTGAAGAAGGCCCTTTATGGCTTGAAGCAAGCTCCCAGAGTTTGGTACTCCAGATAGATACTTATTTGCAGGGGATGGGTTTCACAAAGAGTGAGGCAGATCCGAACCTTTACTTTATTGTGATAGGTGAGGAGCCTCTCATTCTGGTGCTGTATGTGGATAACTTGGTCATTACAGGTGCAGAGAGACTCATAGAGCACTGCAAGAGAGATCTTGCGACGGAGTTTGAGATGAAGGACATTGGCTTGATGCATTACTTTTTGGGTTTGGAGGTGTGGCAGGAGGGAGGGGATTTCTTCCTGGGGCAGGGGAAGTATATTGTGGACATCCTTAGCAGATTCCACATGGAGGATTGTAGACCCATGTCGACACCGATGATCACCAACTGGAAGAAGCTTCGTGCTTCGGATTCCGAGTTGGTGATCCCACATTGTACAGGCAGCTGATTGGTTCCTTGATGTATTTGGTCAACACTAGACCAGATATCTGTTTTGCAGTCAACACGATGAGTCAGTTTATGTGTGAGCCTAGAAAGGTTCACTGGGTGGCTGCAAAACACATTTTGCGGTACTTGCAGGGGACAGTGGATTATGGTCTGGACTACAGGCAGGGAGATGGAGTGAGATTGGTAGGATACACTGATTCTGATTGGGCAGGTTGTGCTTCTGATAGGAAGAGCACTTCAGGGTGTTGTTTTGGGTTGGGTTCAGCAGTAGTGTCATGGTTCAGCCGGAAGCAGCAGTCAGTAGCACTGAGTTCAGCAGAAGCAGAGTATATGGCAGCCAGTCTAGCTAGTTGTGAGGCCATCTGGCTTCGCAAGATGTTGTTTGGCTTATTTGGTCAGCCGTTGAGACCTTTAGTGATCTACTGTGATAATCAGAGTTGCATTAAACTCACGGAGAATCCAGTATTTCATGACAGGTCAAAGCATATCGGGATCAGATATCATTTCATCAGAGACTATGTTCAGAAGGGAGCTGTGAAGCTTGAGTATATTTCCACTGATGAGCAGGTAGCAGACATTCTTACCAAAGCCTTACCACGGGGCAAGCATGTTTACTTCAGAGACAAGATGGGTGTGGTGAGGAACACCTTCCTCGGTAAGAGGGAGTGTTGAAATTTGGTACCGGAGGACAGGTGGTTCCCTTACGCTTTGATCTTTGGCCCAGGGAAAAGTGTCCAAAAGATTTAATTTTTCTCCTAAAGTGACTTTATAATTTTTATAAAGTTAAAATCTAATTTAAAAGTGACTTTAAGTGATAAAGTTACTAAGTCTAATTTTAAAGTGACTTTTATAAAGTAAATGAAAAATTAGAAAGGAAAAGTGACTTTGGAAATAAATGACAAAGTGGGTCTTTATTAAAGTGGGTGAATTAAAAAATAGAAAGTGAGATTTAAATGTGCATTTAATCTCAGCCATTG